>JASDQU010243198.1:250587-261394 GCA_032191745.1 Picea mariana
TTCTTGTCGAATGTCAAAGAGAAATTCTTTTTGAGTATTAATACAAGTGTAGACAGAGATTCTAAGTTTCGTTCAGTTTGAGTTATGTGTTCCCTATGTGTTTCCATTTCTCTGAATTTCTTTTTGTAATTCCTGGAGAGTGATTGATTCCATTTTAGTATTACATATACTATGATCATATCATACCAAGAGTTCATCCAGTAAACAATGTTTCCTCTGTTATTACTGTGAGTAAAAAAATACTTGTGATCTGTGTGAATTACTATTTTTTTATATCTTGTTCAAGGGTGCATCTTCTACTTTTTTTTCTTCTACTGCAACAAGGTGAGACTTATCTATAATTGATACCTAACTTTGTTTAACATTTTTGTAAATATTTCTACATCATTTGATATTATAATTGCGACTTGGATAACAAGATACGACCTCTGTACTGTCTTATTATTAATTTCATTTAAATATCATTTCTTAAAAAACTGAAGGTGGAAAAAGCACTCATACAAACATTTCATTTAAAACCTTTTATGCCTGACATTATTCTTTGAGCCTTAGAATCAATCTCATGAACAACATCTTTTTGGTGTCGTTGTCGGGGAAGGAGAAATGAAATATTTTTCCTTGGGAGAATGATAAGGTAATTTTTGGTCTTTGATGGTGAACAAAGATTGAATACATGAGCAAGGATTATTTTATCTTTCACCTAGTGACTCCATTGTAGACAAAACTGGCATTCAGTCGAAAGAATACCAGGAAAAACCCAAACGAAAAGCAAAATACACCAGTTTTGGATCTCGAAAAATTGTTGAAACCAAAGGGATATCTCTGACAAACTTCTGCATCGGCAGGTAAGGTCCATCAACCTACAATTACGCAAGTTAAGGTTAAAATTATCGTTGATGAACTAACCCCTAAAGAAAGTTTTAAACAAGTTCATTCTACAAGAGCATCAACAAGTAACCTGAAGTTAAAATTGAAACTCCAGAGGTAATTATCCTCGAAATAAAAATTGAGATTGACCAGACCAACCCTGTTTCAATCCCCACTATCAATAATAATCATTTGATTCTTTCTCCTCCTGAAGTGAAATTTTCTGTTTCCCAAAATCCTGAAGATTATTTTCTATACCTAGATTCCTCCCCTATTACTTCCCCTATCTATACAGCAGGTAAACCTGAGGAGCTGAGCTCAAGTTTTCGTTTTCCCCCTCATCTAGATATTTTGTATTCTCATGATCACTTTCCCAAACTTCATTCACAACATCCCGAAGTACTCGAAAGGTCAGTATATTAGTCTTTTGAATTTTTTGAAAATCTCCTATTTATCCCTCAAGTCCTTTCTCCTAGGCTTTCAATGGTCGGTTCTGGAGGTATTGGTGTTGGTGGTGTCAAAGGTGTGGGGGTTGTTGGACAAGATCAACCCCCTGGGATCTTTGCCAAGGTATCTGCTATATATTTTCCCTTAGTCCTCCCTTAGTCCTGCATGATTTACCCGAAAATTACATGAAGAACCTCCCCAAATTCATGGGAGAAGGGGATCTAACAGCAACAGAGAAAATAGATTTTTTCGATCAATTCATTGATATTCTTAGCATTGAACAAGAGGACGTTTACACAAGATTGTTAGTACAAAATTTTAAAGGAAAGATAAGAACTTGTTTCAGAGGACTTCCAGTAGGTTCTATACGATCATATGACGATCTAGAAAATTCCTTCCTAAGGCAATGGGGCGAGAAAAAAGATCATATTTATTACTTAACAAAATTCGGAGCCTTGAGAAAGAAGACTTGTGAATCAGTCCTAGAATTTATCCAAAGATTTAATAAGATTTATCACAAAATCCCAGCTGAAGTTAAGCCTTCTCAACCAGCTGCAAAAGTCACTTTTGCAGGGGCTTTTGATTATGATTTCACTCTACTTTTGAGAGAAAGGAGATCCACTACTTTAGTGGGGATGCAATATGATGTTATATAAATTGAATCCAATATGATGGCATCTAGGAAGTTAAAAACTAAAGTTAATATGGGAGCCAGATAACCCATGCATTTTAAATAACATGCAAGACCCTCTGGATCTGGAAAGTCCGCAGAGGAAAAAATGGATGAGATGGCCAAAATTACTAAAGATTTATCAAACAAATTTCTAGGATGGAAATAGAGAAAGTCGAACCTGATCCATACGTTAGGACTCAATTCAGGAGAAACCCTAATCCTCTGATACAGCAAAGAAAAATAAAAAATGAGGATCAAAAGATTCAAGCTCCATTCAAAACTGAGAATTTCATGCAAAGAGATGAAGTGAAATATTATGAGGAATTAGAGGAAGATCTAAACAACCTCAATGATGATGATATAGAGCCTCACCTAACCAAGAAGGATTATGAGAAATCCTTAGACTTGGAATCTCTATTTAATAATGATGAAAACATCGACAATCTAGGGGATTCTACATACAAAGGTCTTGCTGACTCAATAACGGTTGAGCTTCAACATAAATATGATTTAAGGCCAAGAGAAAAGAGTTCTACAAATATTCCACTGAACAATATTTTATCATGAAACAAATCAAATGAATCAGCAGTTACTAAACCATCAACTGAGACGCGAGATGCCCGAACAAAGAAAGTTGAAACAAAAGCAGTACAAACTAAGAAGCCAGAAAATACATAGGTTGAGCTTTCGACCAAGGAAATTGAAAAACCAATTGTGAGTTTCAATTTAGAGAATGAACTTAATAAAATTAAAATTCCAATGCCTCTAGTTGAACTTGCTAGGAACTTGATCTATTAAAAACAAATCGCTAAAGCAATAAACTTTTTTGATGTTGAATGTCAAGCTGATGTTATCAATTTACAGGACGAAAAACCTACAATCATGTTCGAACCACACATTGAAAACAATAAGGACTATGTTTCTCTATTTTATATTACATTGACTATGCACGATCATTTACTTCACAATTGCATGTTATACTCTGGAGCCTCACATAATTTAATGCCTAAGATTATCATGGAAAAATTAGGCCTTGAAATCACCAGACCTTATGAAGATTTATACTTGTTTGACCCTAGAAAGGTTAAGTGTCTGGGTATGATTAAAGATTTAGTGGTAAATGTTGCTCAGGTTCCTGTGAAAAGTATTCTTATGGATGTGGTTGTTGTTGATGTTCATTCCAATTATGGTATGCTTCTATCCATATATTGGGGTGACAAGTTAGGAGGATCGGTTTAGCTAGACATGACCTATGCTACAATTCCAATTTTTGGTGGACAATTCACTCGATTGTACAAAGAAACTAGACTGGCATATACTGTAAGTGACCCTCAAAACACCAATAACTACCCAGTCTATGTTTCTGATCAGGACTTAGGAAATTATATATTATCTATAGATGATGATTTTGAATAATGTATAGAAGAAGAAAATCAAAAAACAGAAATTTCAAAGAAAAATATACATGTTGGACAAGGGATGTGGAAAATGTTCTTCGATGGTGCTTCATCCTGCGAAGGAGAAGAAGCTGGAGTGTTATTTGTGGCGCTAGGGGATGAGTACATTATTCCTTTCTCTTACATATTACAATGGGACATTGATTATACCAATAATTATGTGAGTATGAAGCTTTAGTCTTAGGATTAGAAGTTGCAAGAAAGCTAAAAATTGAACATCTGATAGTTTATGGTGACATAGAGCTCATTGTAAAACAAATAAAACAACAATATCAAGCTAAGCATATGATATTGAGATCATATAGAAATTGTGCCTAGGATCTTATAGAGAATCCATTCTCATCCTTTAATATTCACTCTATCCCCAAAATGAAAAATCAACAAGTTGATTCTTTGGCCAAAGTTGTTGAGACTTTCATACCACCTATTGTTTTGAAACTGAAATATCACATCGAGATGAGACATAGACCTTCTATTCCAAACAATTTTCAACACTGGAAAGTGTTTGAAGACGACAAACAAATCAAAAAGTTCCTAGAAATGGTTGATGAGTTTTCTGAGACCCACATAGATCAGGAAAATCAGAATGATCCTGCTTGGATTATGTAAGAAGGAGAGAACCCAGGGAAGTTCCAAGATAAAATTGAAAATCACTGCATGCTCTTACTTAAGAACAATAAAATTCCCAGAGGCTTGATTCCCTTAGAAAGGTTGTTTGACCAAGATTATATACCTTTAAATTCTACATTGCGGCCTCATCCCAAAGAAGTTGAAGACTGTAATGTAGGAACTAATGAGGATCCCAAAATGGTCAAAATATCAAAACACCTTCCAACCCAAATAAAGAGTAAATACGTTGAGTTACTTAGACAATATAAAGATTTTTTTGCATGGTCTTATGATGATCTAAAAACTTATGATACTTTTGTTATTGAACACAATACTCCCTTAAAACATGGTATTAAACCTTTCAGGTAGAAACTTAGACAGATAAACCCAATTCTTCTTCCAGTAAAAGAAAGGGAGGTTAAGAAACTCCTTGATGCAAAAATCATCGTTCCCCTCAGATACTCTAAATGGGTTTCCAATTTGGTCCTTGTTAGAAAAAAGAACGACAAAATAAGACTCTGTGTTGATTTTAGGAACTTAAATCATTCTTCTCTTAAATATAACTACCCGCTCCCAAAGATGGACCATGTTTTAGAGAAGGTAGTAGGGGCTAATAGAATTTCTACGATTGATGGCTTCTCGTGATATAATTAGATCGATGTGCATGAAGATGATAGGGAGAAGAATGTGTTTACTACTCCATGGGGGACCTTTATGTATGATAAAATGCCCTTTGGTTTAATGAATGCAGGTGAAAGTTTCTAGAGAGAAATGGATATCGCGTTTGTCGGAGAGAAGGACAAGTTTGTTGTTATTTATCTGGATGATCTGACAGTTTTTTCCAATTCGTACGCAGAACATTTGATGCACCTTAGACAGACTTTTGAAAAATGCAGAAAATTTGGTTTGTCTCTTAACCCCCAAAAATCACACTTTTCTATGAAAGAAGGTAAACTTTTAGATCATATAGTTTCAAAAGATGGAATCAAGGTTGATCCTAAGCGATTTGAGGCTATTGAATTGATTAATATTCCTAGAAATAGAAAGGAGATTCAATCTTTCTTAGGTAAGATCAATTTTTTGAGAAGATTTATTCCTAACTTTGTTGAAATAATCAAATTGATTATAAATATGCTAAAGAAGGACAGTGAAGTAAAATGGACTATAGAAGCCAAAGAATCTTTCGAGTGTGTTAAGAAATCTATAGGGGAAGCACCAGTACTAGTAAGTCTGGACTATACAAAATAATTCTTAATATTCTCTTTCACTTCTGAACATATCATTGCAGCAGTGCTCCTTCAAAAGAACGAAGAAAGAATCGAACAACCCATAGCCTTTTTCAACAAAATCCTCAGAGATGCAGAGCTAAGATATGATATTCTTGAAAAACAAGCTTATGCAATGGTAAAGGCTCTCAAGGCTTTTAGAACATATGTCTTGCACTCCAATGTAATTACTTATGTGCTAACAAATGCAATTAAAGATATCTTGGTTCAGCTAGACAATGATGGAAGAAGAGGTAGATGGTTGGCTAAAATTCAAGAATTTAATCTAGAAGTGAAACCAACCAAGCTAGTGAAAGGTCAAGGTTTGGCCAGGCTGTTAGCCGAATCAAATTTCAAAGCACTTGGAATAAATAACTTTGAATCACATGATTCTCTCCTAGATATAGAGGAAATTGACGATCAAGTACCTATAGTTCGGATTGAAGATAAGTTGTATTCCTCTACTTGGTATCGTGATATTGTTACATACCTCCTTAATCTTCAATGCCCAAATGACATAACTCCTTCTAAAGCAAGAACTTTAAAACTACATGAAATTAAGTAATGCATCGTTGATGGAAAGTTGTACTGGAAATAACCTATGGGTTTCTTGTTATGTTGCCTGACAGAATCTGAAACAGAAGGGATCATTGATGAATTTCATGAAGGAGTATGCAGGGGACATCATGCCTGGAGAGCAACAGCTTACAAGATTTTAAGGGTAGGATACTATTTGCCAAAGCTATTTACTAATGTGAATGCAAGGTTCGGAGCTTGAAATTCATGCCAATTGTTTGTTGGTAAGAAAAAGTCACCTACCTTACCTTTAATTCCAGTAAAAGTTGAAGCTCTTTTCCAACAATGGGGCCTAGACTTGATCGGATAAATCCATCTGCAATCAAGTGCTCAACATAGATGGATTCTAACCGCTACTGATTACTTTAGGAAATGGGTTGAAGCTATTCCAACTCGGAATGCTACAGATTTAGTAGTAATAAACTTTTTGGAATAAAACATCCTAGCAAAATTCGGTTGTCCTAGAAATATAATTACTGATAATGCTCAAGCTTTTAAATCTGTGGCAATGATCAATTTATGTCAGAAATACGATATTGTTTTAGGTCATTCTACAACTTATTATCCTTAGGGAAATGGGTTGGTCGAATCATCTAACAAGAGCTTGATAACTATAATCAAAAAAAAATTGACAGAAAACAAAAACTCTTGGCATGTCCACTTAAAGTACACCTTATGGGAAAACCGAATTGACACCAAGAAATCTATAGGTATGTCTCCTTTCTAATTCATTTATGGAACTGACGTTATCCTTCCCATCAATCTTATTCTTCCTGTGATGAAACTTTGGGAGGATACAAACGAAAATCCAAACAACGGTATGAGAAGAATGAATCAAATCATTGAAGTTTAGCAGAATAGAGTGGAAGTGGATGATAAGCTTCAAAAGTACCACGATAATATGAAATCCCTTTTCGATAAAAAAGCCAAAGACGAGATTTTCTTCCTAGTGATTTAGTTTTAAAATGGGAGGCTAGAAAGGAAGATGTAGGGAAACATGGAAAATTTAGTCATCTCTGGTTCGAGACATTCAAAACTGCAGCTGTTGAGGGGAAAAACTCATTCTCACTGGAAAATCTCGATGGATAAATTCTTGACGCTCCTATAAATGGGCATTACTTAAAACATTTCATGCAGTAGTCACATTTCAGATTTCCATTGTACATATCAGATTGGATTGACATTGGCTATTTTAATTTTCAATTTTTCTTTTCTTTTTGTAAATTATCTAGGTCATTTGATCATTTGTTGTAGATATTTTGAATAAATTTATGATTTCTTGATGTCGTTGAAATGAAAACTAAAAACATCTATATCACATATCATCTCTATTCTACAGGATTTTCTTACATTTTTCATTTTATTCCCTTTGCAAAATATATCTTGTTGAACAGGAGATGAGGTTGAATAAAAAATTCGACACATGTTTTTCAAACATTTGATTTCTCTAAAAACAGGTGATAAATTAATGATTGTCCTTGTTGAAAGTTCAAAAGGAAAATGAGGTATGAGTTCCTACCCTTCTTGTTCAAATAAAATTTTAAAATTCTTTTGAAATGAATGTGAAGGAAGTTTCACTCATAATAATACTATCACCTGACCTAAAAAGAAGAGAGGTATAAAATTACAACTTAAAATTTATAAATCCATCTCCTAAATAAAAATAAATAAACTCGAATGAAGTCTAAACTAAATACACAAACTTGTGTAGGATTAGGAATTTTTATGTCAGGTCCTCTAAATCCTCGATTTGGTTGTTTTTTGCCTATCCCCAAGTTCTTATCCACTTCAAATTTTCTTTATCCTATCTTAGTCTTCATAGAAAGAAAGTAACTTACCTTGAATCTAAAAACTTAAGAACATATTTTCAAACAAGATTAGGCGAAAATATTTATGTTCCTTTGATTTTAATTGAAAAAGTATGTCTAGGATAATCCTAATAATTTTATCTCTTCTATTGGACTTTAAATTGACTAATTTTCTCAAGGTTGATCCCTAAAAAGATTAAAATCTCCATAAAAAAAATTCCTATAGGGGAAGGTGTATTGAAAATTGGAAGAAAGTTAGTTTCAAAGAATTCTTAAATTGTTGGCAAACCTTCTTTCCAAAAAATTTAAACAGGTATCATCCCTTCTATGTTACATATATATTGATTGCCCCCACCTCAAAATGTTAAAATACAAGATAGATGGTGAAAGGAAATTCATAATTTGATTGCCCCCATCTTGTCCAAAAGAGATGATAAAAGGAAATTCATATATTGATTGCCCTCATCTCAGCAAAATGAAAAAGTGCTAATTGAAGTGGTGAAAGGAAATTCAATGGGATAAGTAGATAACTTCATCGGGGTATTGAACAGGCTCGCTGGCAGTGAAGCAATATCTATGATATTTGTAAGGCTATCATACATATCGAATTAACATAATTTATCATCTAGTTCTCTTTTCGATGATATTTACATCCAGAACCAACTAGGGATTCCCTAAATAAACTGTTACATCTTCTTAACCTTGAAGCAAATGAAGTCAGTTGAAGATTGATATTTCAGTTAAAGTTATTTTGATTATTTTAAACAATTCTAAAATCAGTTTTAAGAAAAGGAATTTTTAATAGCCTAACTTGAGATCAATCATTAAGTATGTTTTGAAGGTCTTTGAGATTTGGTTAAGTTTGTTTTTCTATGTACAATTAATTCTTAAATAAAACTCGAAAATGTTTTTCAAAAAGAAATAATGACTCCATTTACCCAATAAAGTCACTTGGTCTATTGTTGTTTCGTGCCTCACAGGGAGCCACAATCCCCAGATGGAGCCTATGTTGGAACACACCTAATTTTGATCTTTTGAACTTTATATTTTACCTCTTAGAAATAAAAGTTTTTACCCAAAAAGAAAAAAACTTAGAGAGTTGCCTTTTAATTTTAAATCAAATCCATTGATTTTTATTTAGCAATAAGGCGCTTGCAATATCTATCACCGATGAATTTATGTAGTTTGATCTAAGGATCCTAATGATCTTCGAAGTGTTGGAGCCTCCTGAGTTTTAAAAGAAATCCTGCAACGGTCACTTCGTAGCTCCGTGCTTCAGGTGTTCCAGCAAACCCAAACAATGAAAACCCAAAAACTCTGAAACTCAGAGATAACCACTCATGAATTTTCCTAAAGAAATAACGAACATGAATCATAAGACACATGTCATTTAAAAACATTTCCTTGAGTTGACATGTGGCACTCATTTTTGACATCTACGTTGGATGATTCACACATTTTCAAGTGACACGTGGCACCTCTCTTTTCTCGACACGCCATCAGAATGACGTCACCCCTGCCACGTCACTCTTCAAGATTTTTGATTTCACTATCCCTGGATTATCAAAGCATCAAAGTAAATTGATTACAAAAAGTAAAAAATCTTTTCAAGGAATTAATAAAACGGTTAGCGGCTTTAATGAGTCATGATTAAGAGTTAATTAATTACTTCGCAGTTTCGGATTTTGGAAAGTTTCCCTTGTGTTATATTCAAAACTTTTGAAGTATGAACTTCCGAAATACTTGAAGTTAATACAACGTTTTAAAACGTGACTAATTAAGACCTAAGAGTGATTACTCAAAAATTAATTACTTCACAGTTTCGGATTTCGGGAAACTTCTCTTGTGCTATATTCAAAACCTATGAAGTCCGAACTTCCGAAACACTTGAAATTAAAACAACTTTTTAAACATGATTAATTACGACTTAAAAGTGATCACTCGGAGATTAATTCCTTCGTGAATTCAGACTTCGGGAGATTTCCACCCTGTCACACCAAAATTAATGAAATTTATGATGGATTAAGGTTAATTATTTCAAATAAAGATTGTGAATCGCCAGGTAATGAATTCCATTAAGTTTAATAAATTATTCGTCAATAAATATATATGAAGATCAATAGACTTTTTGAATAAATCACTTCAAATTTCAAAGTCATTTTTACCATTTGCAATTAGCAGTCTTTATCCAGTATAGAGCTTATAGATTTCTCTTGTCACAAGTAGACTAATTATGTTTCCTTGAGGATTATGGCACCAAGAAAATTTGCAAAGAATCTTGACACACCGGGTGATAATTCAAATCTGAACACAAACGTTCTATCAGACACAAATCCACGAGTTGTGGACGCCATTAAAACTTGGACATAGGTCTTCGATGTCTTAGAGCATAAGATCATTAATTGTCTAGCCAACTCTGCCGAAGAAGATGATGACTCCTATACAACTAATCTTAGACATGTAGTAGAGTCGAAGCTGCATAAGATCGTTCGAGGACCAAGAATCATACCTTACAACGATATGATAAATTGGGATTTGGAACACATCGACATCCATACCAAGAGCATCATCAACCACCAGCAGGTCATCGTCGGCTCTTTCTGACCAGAACACCTACAAGTAATGTACAAAATTTCCCCTACTCTTAAATAAACTTACAATGTTGCATTCCGTCTAGAGTTTAAGATAAAGGAATACACCCAATACACTAGAGGAAGTCATGATATAGTCAAGACCTGGTCGGGACATCCGAAGAAACTCAGAGTCGATGCTCATGGTACGTACTCCACGGCATGGTACGTACTCCACGGCATATTTGGATGCTCATATGTTGTATCTATCCATGATGCTTTGTCGCATGTTTAGGAAGAAGAAATCTACACATTTATCATTTGAGTGGGTAGCCATCATGAACGAGGTAGCTGAGGGTTATACTTTCAATTGGGGCAAAATGTTGTCAGATAATTTGGCCAAGGAAATCGTTGAGTATAAATTAGAAAAATCAAAAGGGAATCCTACCCCATTTTAAATGTCGGCATATGTTATGGATGCCATATGTTTCATGACCCCTTTTGCCTCTATGAACTGGAGTTGGAACCCAACCAG
>JASDQU010243199.1:8419-18943 GCA_032191745.1 Picea mariana
TCTTTCTTGCATTTTACTTATGGAATTTTCACTTTTGGCTACTTTCCATTAGTTTTGGCATATTAGGAAATATTTCACTTCATTGAAATCATAGAAATTGCATCTTAGAAACAAAATTTAGAAGCACACCATCGCATTGAAAATCAAGACTAGTACTTCGTAGTACTTTTACATTTTCTTCTTTTATTTATGTTGAGTAATTATACCATTAGTTTCACGATCACACTTTTGAGTAAGAATACAACATTAAAATTAACGATGAATAATTAAAATTTATTAGAAACAACTTTACTTTTCACGGTACGCAAACAAGTATAGGACCTAGGGCGTTGGAATAAGATTTTGTGAGTAAACTTCCCTAAGGCTATAAAATTGAATGTATGTGTCTGACCAGGGAGTGGTGAAACCAATAATATAATTATTGTCTTAAGGAGGCTTTGCTTACACTAGATTTAATGACGAGGTCACACAAAGTTGGCTGTAGAGATATACCTATAAGAATTTATTAGTGTCAGAAATATTTCTCATGTTCTATTCATATTTGGGGGTCTTGCTAGTTCCTTTACCTCCTTGAGAGGTGTTGCTTTCAATATTTTAGGCTTTGCTACCTTGCCCATATGGTGGAACAAACTTGCGACTACCCGCCTGAGCATTGGTTATGTCATGGTGAATCTAGTTGCTTGACATAGCTAACCACATAGGTTTCTTGAAAGGGTTATTCTGTAGGTACCCGAAGTCAAATAGGGATCGAACAACACACATAATTTATAGAGGATTTCCTCTCCAAGGGGATCTGACCGACTATGCTATGAATCCTAAGAGGGTCCTTATAACTGGTTTTAATACCTCCACTCGATTGTTATGGAGTCTCCGGACCCTCTTAGGTGAGACATACCTATTTTACTTCGAGAGGTCCCTTTTATCCATCATATATTATTTGTGTGCATTGGATTTTAGCTTTATTTAGGAGTGTGCTCTTTGATTATTAGTTGGCCTTAGGATTTTGTATTGCATCGTGAGTTTTGATTGTTATGGTTGTTGGAGCCCCTATGACTCCCTTAGTTAGTGTTACCTAGCCCATGGTCTTTACTGAGTCCATGGGGATGAATCCTTTTGTATTTTCGAGTGGTACGTTGAATCATAGTACTCTGCCAATACCTTGGGCCTATAATCCTTTCTCTTTTGGTATGTTAGACATTACTTCACACTTTTCATCCTTTGTCTCGTCATATTATGTGAATCCTATTTTTGGGTCTGGGGGCATGATGCCTCCTTATTCTCCTTTTTCGCTTGGTGAGGTTCATATTCCTCAACCAAATCCTATTGTAGGAGGTTGGAATTCTCCTTCCTCTAGACCCAATACTAGCTTCACCTTTCTAGGATCGAGTGGTCAAATGGGTGGTCTTTCTACTTCCTATATTTCATCCATCCATACTTCTTCCTCTATGTTGGTTCCTATGAATTATTTTCTCATGGAGAACCTCCATCTTTCCTCTGGTGTTTCATCTGGAGGGAGTCAGTTTTATTGTATGGGAAACCCCCTACATGAAGTTACTTCATCTGGGGGCACTATATATCCTCACTTGCGTGACCCATTTCAAGTTGCTTTCTCCTCGCAAGAGGCTTCCTTGATGATGATGCCCTTTCAACCTTTTATGAATCAGTTTGGAGGAGGATACTATCATGCCAAACAGATACATGGTGTATACCAGAACCCTGCTTGTCATGCGATTTCTCAAAATCATTATTTCCCGGGACCATGGTCTTAGATGCTACAATTAGCCATTGCAAGTCATGCTGGAAGCATAAGTCCGATCACTACGAGTGATATTGGCATTAAGTCACAAACCTTTTCAAGTCATGTTGGAGACCTGAAATCAACCTCAGCTAGTCATGTTGGATACCTGTCACCAACCACTGTAAGTCATGCTGGGAGAAAGAAACCAACCATTGCATGTCATGTTGGGGGAAAAATTGTAGTCATTGCTAGTCACACTGGAAAAACATCACCAACCTATGCAAGTTATGTTGAAAATATGTTACCAACCTCTCCAAGTCATGTTGGAGATCTACTACTAGCCTCTACAATTCATGTTAGGAGCATGTCATGGGACACTGCAAGTCATTATGGGGGCACTGATATGATTGAGAAGCCTATATGTATAGGACATAAGCCAAATTTCCTTTGTATACTTTGCAAAGGAGATCACCTAACTCGTTTTTTCCCTGTTATTGCAGTGGTACGAGAAGTGCAGTCCTTTTCTGATGGCCCTTCAGGTTTTGTCTCGTCTTTGATTTCCTAAAATTCTAATCCTTCTTTGGTTGATACAACGGTGGTGCCGATGAAATATTTGGCTGACACCACTCCTATTTTTGGGAGTGTTGCATCTCTTGACCATGTTATCTCAGATCTTGTTGAACCAATGGTCGTGTCGGTGCAATCTTCGATCAACACTGCTCCTGTTTTGGCGAGTGATGTGTCTCTTGACCATGGTGTCCCACATCCTGTTCAACCAATGGTCGTGTCGATGCAATATTCGGCCGAAACCACTCTTGTTTTGGGGAGTGATGCGTCTCTTGACCATGTTTTCTCACATCTTATTCAACCAATGGTTGAAAAAGTGGTCGTGCTGATGAAATATTCATTCGATCCCACTCTTCTCTCGGAGAGTGTCAAATCTAAGGAAGTGACATTATCGATGAAATCTTCAGTCAGTCCCACTCTTATTTTGGGGTATTATGTGTATTTCCACCATGATCTTAGCATTTCTAGGTTTGTACCTTCAGAACAAGGGAGTATTCCAGTCTCTCTAATTACGCTCCATCCAAGTCCTAGGATGGTTTCCTATGATTTGCATTATCCTGTACAACCTTTCCTTCATTCTTCTACAACCTTCCAAATAATGGGCATTCTTTGATATATTGTAGATGAAGGATCCTCTAAAAGTATTTTATCCTCTATGGCTTGGAAAGGTTTGGCTTCTCCTAATCTTGTGCCAGCTATTAGTGAGTTGTTTTCTTTCGACAGAAGTCCTGCATGGGAGAATTGGATTCCCCCATGATATGTGTCTTAGAAAAACATTCTCGAGTCTTAGTTAAACTCTTTTCAGACTCCAAAAAATGAAAATATTGTTGAGTGAACTTGTCTCTTTCACACTCGTTAAATGGTTTTGAAAGGATGTCAATTTGGTATAAGTTTAACCCTTTTTCGGACCAAGTAGACTACTTATGAAAAATTAATACTCTGGTCACCATTGGACAGAAGAGTTATCCTGAGTATTATTTTATACTTTTTCAGGCCCGAGGGACTAAATATATGAAAAATGAATTTTTTGAGTTAAGTTGTAATTGCATCCCATTATCCTACTTGCATTATTGAGCCTATTGTTGGCTCTCGCTTTCTTGTTGTAATCCTGTTTCCCTAGCAATTCACAGCGTCAACCAAGTAGTGTCTTTCATATATCCTTTGAATATTGGCACCCTTTTCCCATAGAGGAAACATCCACCCGAGTGTCCATTCACTGCATCTGTTCCCTTGCATTGAGAATAGGTATGTTCCAGTGCTTGGAAATGGTTTGCTACTCGCAACACTCATTTCCTCTTCTATATCGAATCATTTATTTGACTATGAAAAAACAAAAACAAAATGGGAAAGAAAATAATATTATCTCCTATTGGAAGTAGTCATGTCACCTTTGAATAGAGAACAAACGTTTGAGTCCATTTCATCCATGATTTGAGTTTAGCATGACCTTAGGAAGCTAAGATCGTTACTTAGAGTTTACTCCTTAGATTGGTTATTCTTCGAGTCCCTATGGAGAATTTGTTGATGCCTCCTGCATAAAAAGATTTTTCCAATGATGAGTGTTAAGTCTATGTTTCCTGAGTTATCCATATGTGCCATGCTCTTGTTCAAAGGAAGTATAAATCCTATGTCGGCCATTTCTTATAAATCTTGACGTTTCATGTCAGCCATATCCTCAGTGTATCTCAGAATCACATGAACTTGTCATCCTACCTTGCACCCTGGTCCTACTTTTACCATTGGTAGGTAACTGTGAACCCAACATATGAAATCTTCTCATTGGTCATTGACTCGGGGGTTTCCCTTGTGTTTGATGCTAAGAAATCTATTCAAACATTGGGTTTGGGAAGTGTCTTGGATTCCATTAGCCCTATTGGTGGTTTCCTTTCCTTTTTCGACAATTTTTCTTATTGGCTACTATTCAGAGGGTCTCTTTCATGCACTACTTGCATTTGGTGCATGCGAGAGATGCACATGGTCGGTAGTTTTTGAACATCCTATTTGTCGTAGCTCCTCCTAATTATCAAGATATTACTTTCTACCTCGCGCTCTATGATGATGGATTCCTTAATGATATCGTTTCAACGAGTCTCCTTCCATTGATTTCAGCTCATATATTTTGGAAATGAGATCTAGAGTCCTATGAGTATCGAGAGTCTTTTACTCATCAGTGTTAGGTTCTCCCACCATCGACAGTTGGGAATACATCAATGTCTCATGATCGATGGATTCTTTAAGTGTTATACTTCAAAATCCTTATTCACACTTGTTGAATGTACTTGTCGTCTTGACACCTACTTTCATTATCAATGGGTTGTCTCATTTTTTTTTAAGGTATACCTTAATGACCGGTAATCAAATGATGTCTCGTTCTTTTCGAATTCAACTCCTTTATTCACATAATGTAGACTTGGACCTTAAACAGATAGTGTAGAATACCTCCAGCCTATAGTAGAAACACCACATATCTACTGATGTCTTTCATTGGACTAGTACCTATATGACTTCAGTGATCATGGAAGATCCGATTGTACTCCATTGTATACAAATATCTTTGGTTGATTTTGAGACTGGACTGAACTGTGTCTTTTTCGTGACTATGACAACCTATGGAATATGTCATCTTTGCATTTCCTATTCATGGCCATGAACAACTATTTGATATATATCCACATGGATCTGTAATGTAATTTAGATTGGAAGTTATGTGTACAAAGTCATTATAGATTATAATATTGTCGATTAGTTGCATTCATTTTAACAATAATATAACATACAATAATAAGGTGCATTGATTTTGGTGATAATAAACAAAGTCAATATCTACCAAAAAAGAATTAGTCACATTTAAAGTTTTAATTTTTAAACTTTATTTTCTTGGAAACAAATGATATCTATATGTTTTAACAACTTCAACTTTATTTTATTTACCTTTCAAAATTAAACTTTATTTTCTTGGAAACAAATTATATCTATATGTTTTAACAACTTCAACTTTATTTTATTTACCTTTCCACATTAAGTAGATAATATGTACATTTAGTATTGAAAATGACCATAAAATTCAAAAATAGAAAAATTAAGACATAAATGTTACATATTGAAATATCAATCGATGTATATAATAGATAAGCATAAATTTTATGTTATTGTTAGTAAAGATGGATTTTGATTCTGGCCTCCAATTGTTACTTAATTTTTACTTATAGTTAAGAATTTATAATGAGTTGGTAGGAATGATGTTAAATACAATTGGATTGATTTAATTATATTTATTTAGAGAATTAATCTCTAAAAAATATTTTTTATTAAAAATATAATAACCAAATATAAAATTTATTTTCAAAACATATTAAAAAAAATTAATAATTTAGATGTTGTATAGATTTCAAAATTTCATAAAATAATAAAGCTAAAAAGTGATTTTTTCTTTTACCATTAGATAGAGCTATAACTAGAACATTAGCTATCTAAAGGCCTCATTCGAGGACCCTCACAACTTTTCATGATCCTAGGGTACCAACTTGTTAATGTGTTATTTAAGAATCCTAGGGTACCAACTTGTTAATATGTTATTTAAGAACCCTCGTACATTTTCATGATCATAGGGTACCAACTTGTTAATATGTCATTCAAGAATCGTCACCTTTTCATTGTGAAGGTACCAACATGAAAGGTACTTAGTCTAATAATCTTATTTATAGCTACCTATGTCATCCCTCACACCTTTTCATGATCCTAGAGTACCAACTTGAAAGATAATTACTGCAATAATCTTCTTAGAGTTTCATTGTTTTGGAACATTTTGGAACATCGCTTGGAGTTTCATTGTTTTATATCAAATGCTTGTTATTAAAAATATAATAATCAAATATAAAATTTATTTTCAAAACATATTAAAAAAAAATAATAACATAGATGCGATATAGATTTCAAAATCCCATAAAATAATAAAACTCAAATGTGATTTTTTCTTGAACAGATTAAAGAATCATTACCATTAGATAGAGCTATAACTAGAACATTAGCTATCTAAAGGCCTCATTCGAGGACCCTCACAAATTTTCATGATCCTAGGGTACCAACTTGTTAATATGTTATTTAAGAATCCTAGGGTACCAACTTGTTAATATGTTATATAAGAACTCTCGTACCTTTTCATGATCATAGGGTACCAACTTGTTAATATGTCATTCAAGATTTGTCACCTTTTCATGATCCGAAGGTACCAACTTGAAAGGTACTTAGTGTAATAATCTTCTTTATAGCTACTTATGTCATCCATCACACCTTTTCATGATCATGGGGTACCAACTTGAAACATAATTGCTGCAATAATATTCTTAGAGTTTCATTGTTTTGGAACATTTTGGAACATCGCTTGGAGTTTCATTGTTTTATATCAAATACGTCGCATTTATTTTAGAGATGGTAGAATGAAAAATGATTTAGAGAATTTAGTTGTTATGATTTCAATAATTGCATAATGCAAATTAATGCAATGCATTGATTTTATTGATAACACAATGATAAACAATTTAGAGAAATTAGTTACATTGATTTCAAAAATGACATAGTGCAAAAATACATGCATCTATTTAAGTGATGATTCAATGAAAAAATGATTTAGCATAATCAATTAGTTGGATTCATTTTAACAATAATATAACATAAAATAATAAGTTGCATTGATTTTAGTGATAATACTATGAAAAATGATTTGGTCCATTAATTAATTGAGTAAAAGATAAGAATGAAATTAATCATCTATATCGATTTTAGTATCACTATGAAAAATGATGCATTAATTAATTGAAGAAATGATAAGTTGAATTTCGACAATCAAAACTTTGCATGGTCTTCAATTTCAACCTCCATATCCATCAATGCATGATCAATATAAAAAGAGGGAAAAGTGTTCCCTTTTATGTAAGATAAAAGTGAAAGAACATAGATTGAGATCAATATAGATGAGTTATTCAATATCTTTTCCATATCACTTTTTAATGATATCATGTAGTATATATGTTATTCAATATCCTAACAAATCCATTTTGTTATTATTCAACATCTTTATCACAGAACATTGTTACTTTGCTATTATTTGGATTCACAATGATGTAAATTTCAAAGTATCAAGTTCATAATAAACATATACATATCGATAAATATATCATCATGCTCCAAGAGGGATCAAATCTCTCAATGTAACGACCCTACCATTACGACAACCAAGCAAGGTACTACAAGTCAATTTTTTTTTTCTTTTTAATGTGGGGTTAGGAAAATTAAAACATCATAATAAACAATCAACATCGTCGACATATCAATCACATATAATAGAGATACAATAAAAATGCATTAATAATCCCATATGACACATTGTCGACATCGCGCCACCATGAACCAAGACTCACACATCAACGTATATGCATATTAATTAACAACAACCCAACGTCATTACATTCTACCACTAATAAGGACACATAACAATAAAAATATTAAACATTCAACGCATCTCATAAGGACCATCATCAAATATCTCTAAGGAAACATAAGATAACATAACGAATCATAAATATAACTACAAGAAACACAAATATGCTACCTGCCCAACCTACCCTACAAGGTTAGGATCTCCAAGACACATAAGCAACGCTCAATCCTAGGTTACAATTTATTTTAACCATTTAAGATCTCAAGGCTAACGACTTTTCTGAAGAACAAGGAGGTGTCTACATACCACCCGACACAATCAAGTCCAAGTCGACTAAGCTAAATAACATCATCAACGATCATCAAGGTGCAATAACATTCTAATAAACCCACACATGTCACATAAATTGCATAGTGCAAGAGAACTTAAATACTAAATCCTTCTAGCAATGACATAAGCCGAGGTGCAATAATCTACTCATTTTTATTTTTTAAGTCGCAAACAAAATCTACTTAACTTCCAGGGGAATGATTAAATCAATCATCAAGTTACAATAATCATATCATAATCAAGGTAAGAACATGATATAATTTCTGTATTTACATCATTCGCATGTTGAATCCATGCGCGCAATTAATCATTCATCGAGAATCATACAATAACATTGTGACAAGCATACTATATAACTAATACGTAAATAAATTACGCCTCAACTTAGTCCATGGCATAAGAAATCCTAACACTTATTCGTTAGCATCATCCAAAGTGCAAGATAAACAATTCTACACCATCCTACATGACATAAATTCCATTGCACGAGAAGTCAAAAAACTCTTAACTATCATACATTATATGGAATCCATAATGAAATCATTATAATATCAATCAATACTAATTCAACGATGCAAGGTAAATACATTCGTTACATTTTATTGTGCAAAGGTCTAATATCTAACCCGCCTAACCTACCCTGCAAGGTTAGGACCTCCAAGACACATAAGCAACGATCAAGCCCAGGTTCCAATTGATTTTAACCATTTAAGGTCTCAAGGCTGGCGATTGTTCTGAGGAACAAGGAGGTGTGTACATCCCACCCAACACAATCAAGTCCAAGTTGACTAAGCTAAATAACATCATCAACAATCATCAAGGCACAATGGAATTCTAATAAACCCACACATGTAACATAAGTTCCATGGTGCAAGAGAAATTAAATACCAAATTCATCTAGCAACGACATAAGCTGAGGTGCAATAATCTACTTTTTTTGTAAGGCGCAAAAAAAATCTACTTAACTTCTAGACGCACGATTAAATCAATCATCAAGTTATAATAATTACATCATAGTCAAGGTAATCACATGATCTAATTTCCGGATTTACATAATTCATATGTCGAATCAATGCGCGCAATTAATCATTCACGAGGAATCATATAGTAACATTGTGACAAGTGTTCTAGATAACTAAGACATAGACAATTTACACCTCAACTTAATCCATAGCACAACAAATACTAACACTTGTTCATTAGCATCATGCAAAGTGCAAGATAAACAATTCTACATCATCCTACATGACATAAAATTCATTGCGCAAGAAGTCCAAAAACCCTTAACTATCATACATTATATGGAATACATAACAAAAGCATTCTAATTTCAATAAAAAATAATTCAACGATGCAAGGTAAATAAATTCGTTACATTTTATTGCGCAAAGGTTTAAGATCTAACCATCATAAAAATCCATGAGTGTAAGAATCCCAACTGTAAATAATCATGTAATACATATAAATTGGTGCGTGCAAAAGTCTAAACTCAAGAAGTCCTATATCCCATGATGGAAATGAGGGCTAAAATTCTAATCAATAATCAATTAAAACATAATCTTATTCTAATCAACAATGTATTTTCCAATCATTTCATGATCATTAGGTGGTGTTTTCCCAAACCCTGTCACTACTTAGTTGTCATTGTATCATATCCTATAAAAAGAGAAGGAGAGAAGAAAATTTCAATTTAATTTTTCCTTCTGTCTAATACATATTCAACTAATGAAATTCATTTAATGAACCTTATCATGACAACTTAGTTACAGAAACAAATGTGTTATGTATTTTAGCTTATTACCTTTCAAATGATTAACTTGACGACAAACATTAATCAACCTAAGAATTACACCATCAATGACTAATGTTTTAATAGGTTGTGAAAGGTCCAAGGGTTTAGAGGTAAGGCACATGACATGTAGACCCCATCGCCCAAACTAATAACCTTCAACAGAGTTGTATTTTAGGGAATTATCTATAATCACTTATAACCAATAACTCTTTTTAAAGTAGAAACCCTTCTATACAATCAATGAAACAACTTGTTATTATGATTACAATCAAATTTAATTCTAAATAACTTAAGACAATTGCTTAATTAACTCAAGGAAAGAAATAAATTAAGTTTAGAGAAAAAGAACATAACCTGGCTCTAGACTTCAATGTGGTAGAATAAAAATTCAATCAACTTAATATTATTGTGTTATACTTCAATGAACCCGAAACCTTTACTTCCCTGGTAAAAGAGTTAAATATCAGAATGGATACTAGAGTGAGCCCGCGCCATTTAAGGTGTGGAAGACACAGACATAGGCCTTTATTGATGCTGAAAAAGGGGAGATTTAAGCTGGAAGAGGGGCAAGGAAAAGGGGAGATTTAAGCTGGAAGAGGGGCAAGGAAAATGTTGAAGAGAAGGGACGAAAAACACAACAGATTGATGGATGAATGGGTT
>JASDQU010243199.1:26513-36954 GCA_032191745.1 Picea mariana
TTTTAATGCTAAGGCGATGACCGTAGATCAGGCTCCTGGCCGACTGCTCAGGCGAGGATTGGCGTGCTAGGGATGAAAGGAAAACAATTGCATGGGTCACAGTCAACCATAGGGCTGTCGAGTCATGAGGGGACAAAGGCCATGGGAAATCAATCAACCAAACAATCATCTAGACTAAGAAAAAGGGGTCCGCTATCAATCTAAACGTTCAGTTCATTTACAAATCAATATGCAGATCCAAGCATAAGTCCTAATGCATTCTACTCTACAAAATAAAAGCGCGTACCATTGCCTGATCGCCCGCTTCGAATGACGTCCCGTGCTCCGTTCAACTCCCGCTTGTCGACCGTCGAGACCTCACTGGTACTTCCCAGCCAATGCTAGGGGTACTCTTCTTCCCCTTTAGCCCCCCGAGATGCAAAGGGGCCACACACACTGTCCAGAGATTTCGTCTAGCTCCCAGCTCACCTCGGAAGGCCGAGCTACCACTCCTCTCCGAGCTAGATATCCCAACTCCCCACAAGTAAATCAGTCAAGTCAATATTTTTGCAGCGTAACGTTACGCAAACAGAAGATGATCCTTCATCCTTCTCCTTCCTTTATTTTATAGAGTTTTGAACTTCCTTTCTTTCCTAAAATCTCATTTAATTAAAGTTTTAAAAACAAATTCATAAAATTTCCTCTCCGTACAAGTGTCCCCCATCCCCTACATTCCTCCATAAATTAATTTCTTTAATTAAGTAATTATCTTTATTTCCCTCACCCACCTAGAGTTACTCATAGAATCACTCCTAGGTGTCCCTAGATTCCCTTACAGGTTTTAAAGGCTTTCCCTATTATGAAATTGCTAATTCAGTGTAAAAATTAAAAAGCTCTTAAATGTAGATTCTTTACTAAGTTGACTTTCCACTTTTTCCCTTAAGTTCCCCTTTTCCCTTTTTATGTTACCTCCTTTCCCTAGTTTCCTATTTTTTTTTATTTTTCCTCTTTCCCCTTTTACTTAGAACTCAAAAAGGCAGGTGTGGAATATAACCCCTTTTCTCTTTTATCATTGATTTAGTATCTTTTAAATTATCAAATGATAAAATAATTAGTTCCATCTTTACTATTTATATCCACCGATTTTATTTCTTATGAATAATTTAATTTCTTACTCCCTTCATGTTACAAAATTTTGTGAAGGCCATAATTATTACTTAAGTGGTTTTTATTTTAAATTTTATTATTTTATTTTATTTTATCTATTTATTTTATTTTATTTTTTTTAATTATTACTTTTTTTTAAAGGTAGACAAAATTTTACCCCTAGCAAAATTTTAGACTTAGTACTTAGATTTTGTACTGGGCAACATTTAATTAGGGAAACTGTTTTAAAATTTCTTAACTTGTTATTTTCCTTAGGGCCATCTAGGTTCATCCCTCTATCATCATCAATACGACGTGCCCTTCAGGATGCACTAGGTGCTCCAAGGGTGCCACTTGCCTCATCTGTTCCCTTGCGCGACGCGCCCTTCAAGACGCACTACGTGCTGCAAGGGTGCCACTCGCCTCTTGACTGATTGGTAGACATCAATAACCCCTGGAGTCAACACTCCTCCAGGTGAATTTGTGGGAGACTAAGGACTTCTAAGGAATAAATCCCCCGCCTTATTGCGCACCCCTTAGAATCATCGTGAGTGACTATTGCAGTCTTCCCTCACGGCATCGCGGTCCTCTCAAACTAGATAATCCTTAACCTACAGTTCGAGCCACGGTGGGAGTACTAGTAGGCTGTGGTAGGGCTGCTATCCACACCTCTCCCTCAACATCTCTCGTAGTCGTGTGCGACGCCTTTACTCCATATGTGAGTCTGGTCGACAAGCTATTGTCAGCCTGCATCATTAACAAATCATGTTAGAACATATCCATATCATATAATCTAGTCAGATGCACTAATATCACAGTAAAACAATCAAACCCCAATGGCACACTCCCTAACTCGATCTGGAGTCCAAGGGGTTCCATCGATGGCTCTACATCCTCAAGGTCCAAAACCCTGCACACTCAATAAAACCGAGTCAATATCACTTGTCTATGTTAATGTAGTAAAACAACATGTCATCTACCCATAATGCATCATAATCAAAGTCAAATGTTTTAATAACATAATAATCCGGATCACTTGCGAGCAAGTGTCCTCAAAGAATAAGTTCGCTTAGTGCGCCTGAGTGGGATGTTACATACACCCCTTCTTAGTCTAAACTTCGTCCCAAAGTTTCATAGTATAAATGCCGAAATAAGTGTATCACAGTATCATATGTATATATATCAAACAAAAATGGAAACTGTTGGCGCATATCATATGCGTCCTCCCAGGTCGTCGAGTGCGGACTATAATTGTCCCACTGGACCTTGACCTGATCTACCATTCGACGTCATAGTTGTCAAACGCGATGATCCAAGATGCGGACCGGCTCAGCCATGAGTGCCCCCTCGTCCAATACCTGCAAGGAACTCATGTCAATAACATGTGTAGGATCACTAATATAATGTCTCAAAATAGATACATGAAAAACATCGTGCATATGCCTCAAGGAATCAGGAAAGGCTAGTCGATAGGCCACGAGTCTGTTTCTCTCCACAATCTCGAACGGTCCCATGAACCTAGGAGACAGTTTAGCTCCCTTCCCAAACTTGATCGAACTCTTATGAGATTTAACCTACAAGAAGACTCGATCACTGACCTCATAAATACGGTCGACATGGCGCACATCGGCATAACTCTTCTGTCGATCCTGCGCTTCTTTAATCCTTTGTCTTATTGTTTGCATTGACTCTTCCATTTCTTGGATCGCTTCTAGTCCCACCAGGACCCTATCCTCAAGCCAATTGCAACTCAAGGGCGTCCGACATGGTTGCCCGTAAATAAACTTGAAAGGCGCCATTTTAATGGTGCTCTAGTAACTGTTGTTGTAAGCGAACTCTACTAGAGGCAGGAATTCTTCCTAATGCTTTTGTTGTTCCATCACGTACATGTGCAACATGTCCTCCAAGGTTTGGTTCGTTCGTTCAGTCTGCCCGTCAGTCTCCGGGTGATACGCAGTACTAAGGTTAAGTTGGGTTCCCAAGGCCTCTTGGAAACTCGTCCAAAATCATCCAGTAAACACTGATCCTAGATCGGATATAATCCTCTTAGGCACGCCATGCAACCTCACAATATCACTGAAGAAAACTCTAGCTATGTCAGGTGCCTGATACGTGGTATGCGTAGGAATAAAGTGAGCACTCTTTGTCAGAGTGTCTACTACTACGAAAATCGAGTCATGTCTCATTGTCGTCAGTGGCAATCCAACAATAAAATCCATCGAAATAACCTCCCATTCTGATTCCGGAATAGCATGTGGTTGTAGTAATCCTACTGGGTGTCTATGTTCCGCCTTTACTTGCTGACATTATAGACATCTGGCCACACATTTGACTATGTCTACCTTCATTCTTTTCCAGAAGAATAAGGGTTTAAGGTTATCCCTCATCTTCGTGACTCCAAGATGAGCCATGTATACTGCTCTGTGAGCCTCGCTTAGGATCAACATCCTCAACTCATCATTTGGCAGTACGTAGATCCAACTTTTAAGCCTCAATAAACTGTCTCTATCAAACAAAAATCCTACAAATCGTGGTACCATCATTGTGTTTTTTTCGATAAAGCCCTCAACCTCTTTGTACTAGTAATCCTCACACTGTAAAGTTAGTATCTTTTCATGTAGATTCGTCTGAAGAGGCAACACTGAAAAGATGCATGGTCTTCGACTCAAGGCATCCGCCACTCGGTTCACTGTTCCTTTTATGTAAGTAGTCTCAAAGTCATACTCTTTGAGCAATTCCGACCAACACCGTTGTCACGCGTTCAGGTCGCTTTACGTAAAAATGTGTTGTAGTCCACAATGGTCAGTCTTTAGTTCAAATTTTCTTCCAACAAGGTAGTGTCTCCAAACCTTCAAGGCATATACGATGGCTAATAACTCCAAATTGTGCATCGCGTAGTTCTCCTCATGCCTTCTCAGTTTCCTTGAAATGTAAGTGATTACTTGTCCATCTTGCATCAAGACTCCGCCTAAGCCTTCCTTGGATGCGTCAGTGCATACCGAGAATTTTGCATCCATGTTAGGGACCTTTAGTATCGGTGTTGTTGTCAACAACTCCTTGAGCCTCCGAAATGCTTCCGCGCATTTCTCGGTCCAAACAAATTTCTTGCTTTTCTTATGAAATTCCGTGATTGGATTTGCTATCTTCGAAAACCCTTTCGACGAACCATCGATAATATCCTGCTAAACCCATGAAGCTACGCACCTCCGGGACATTCTTCAGCATAGGCCATTCCATAATAGCCTCGACCTTGGCTAGATCCATGACGATGCCTTTGCCGGAGATGACATTGCCTAAGTAGTGAATCTTCGATTGATAAAATGAACATTTGGACAACTTCCCATACAATTTGTGCTCTCACAAACACTGTAGTACCAAGTGCAAGTGCTCATCATGCTCCTCCGTTGTACGAGAGTAAATCAAAATATCATCAATGAACACTTGGACGAACTTGTCCAAGTACTCGCGGAACACCCCGTTCATCAAGCTCATAAATACACGGGGCATTTCTCAGTCCAAACGGTAAAACAATAAACTCGTAATGTCCAAACCTCATCTTAAAGGCGGTCTTAGGGACGTCATCCTTCTTGATCCATAACTGGTGATACCCTGATTGCAAATCAATCTTGAAAAACACGGTCGCACCCTTCATTTGATCAAACAGATCATCAATTCTCGGCAAGAGATATTGATTCTTGATCGTGGCCTTGTTCAGTTGACGCTAGTCAATGCAAATCCTCCATGATCCATCCTTCTTTCGTATGAAAATAACAGGTGCACCCCACGGTGACATGCTAGGACGTATCTATCCCAGGTCTAGCAACTCCTTCAGTTGCATTTTCAACTCTTATAACTCTCGGGTCGACATTGGATAAGGCGTTCTTTCTATCAGTTCAATCCCCGGTTTTAGGTCTATGGTAAACTCCAATTCCCTCTCCGGCGGCATCCCAGGTAACTCCTCCGGAAACACGTCCGCATTCTCTCTCACCACTGGAAGGTGTTCTAGACCTTCCGCTACTCCCCTCTCGTTTAACACAAGGATCGCATAAAGCTTGCACCCCTTGCACATACTCTTACGTAACTGTAAGGAAGAGACGAACCTCAGGGAAACTCCCTGGTTCCGACCTACAATCACACGTCTCTGTCACTCATCATCGACCAAGCTCAACCATTTTGTCTTACAGTTGAGTATTGCCTCATGTGATTCCAACCAGTCCATACCAATCACGACGTCATAAGATCCTAAGATCGTGACGTACAGGTTGGCCCTTGTGACAAACTCTCCCAGGTTAAGGACACAACCCATAACCTTTCCTCCAACCTTCTGTTTGGCTCCCAAAGCCATCTCTACGAAGCTAAACTCATCTTGTTCGACTGCCTTTACCTTAATTCTTTTTAGCACTGCACCAGAAATGAAACTCTCAGTAGCACCGGGATCTATCAAAATACTAAGAGTCTTGCCCATATCTCCCATGGTAGTGGGTCCAGCTGATCCGGTCGCTCTGGTCCTCTCCATATGGCAGTCGCACTGGTAGTTTGGCTCCCCACATGTCCAACATCCCTTCTTTGGCCCAGTAGTCCTGGTACCTGAAGTAGAAGATGACGGTCCACCGGCTTGGAACCCTGGTCTGTTCTGTTGAATAGGCCTAAACTGTTGCTGCTACAGGCGAAGGTGTTGTTGAAGCTGTGGTCCCCGATAAGGTGTCTGTTGTTGAGGCGTCGGTCGTCGGGGTGTAGTGAAAGTGGATCCCCTCTGGAAGCCATGATATTCTGGTGTATGTCTGGCTAGTGTCAGATGCTGCTATGCTCCAGATGAAACCTGCCCTGCTAGTCTCGCTGGAGTCCTGGTCTAATCCTCGCTGATAAGCTCCTCCTCTGCTATGAGGGCCTTTTGGATGACATCATGTCAGGTTTGAGGCATCAAAATCCTAACCTTTGCATGCAAGCTGCCGTTAAGGCTGAACACAAACCTCTTGACCTTAAGTTTCTCAGTGGTAAGGTGCGGAGCATACCAGAACAACTCCATAAAATGGGCCTCATACTCGAGCACCATACGACCTCCCTGTCATAAGGCATTGAACTCATTGAGCTGGTGTTCAATGAATTCCTATGAAAGGTTCCTTTCTTAGCACCATTCCTCGAACAGTTCCCATGACACATTTTTGACGGCCATGTTCAGTTGTGGTAGGAGCGTCTTCCATCATATAAGAGCGCTCCCCTTCAGTTTAAAGACTGCCATGCAAACCTTCATGTTGGAGGTATAATTGCGAAGTGTGAGGCACATCGCCATGTTCTCCAACCATGTGTTGGCGGCTGCGTCGTCCGAGGTACCAAAGAACTCGAGAAATTTGACCTTCTCGAGTTCATGGTGAATGCTACTAGTACTGATCGGAGCGCGCGGTGGAACTTCAGCGGGTGTCGACGCCCTGGGATCATCTCTGTCCAAACGGCTGATCAGTGCCTCGGACATGCGCTGAAAGGATCTCATCATTCTGACTACATCACCAACTGCTATTTGCTCCTATCCGAGAACCCGCTCATCTCCCTGGGGGTTAGACCCCTCGGGCATGGATGCTACTAGAGGCATCGCGCCTCCTCGCCTAGCACCCTATCGTCTGCCTTCGTGGCATCCTCTAACCATGATTACCTGCACTCACACAAGTCAACTCAATCAACAACAATATAATCAATCATATCAACGAAATCCATAGCGATCCTAAGTCGCGGGTTGAACCCGCTCTCATACCATATGTAATAGACCTCTCATTTCGTAGAACAACAAACCTCTTACAATTTTTTTTTTCGTGTGTGTGTGTGTGTACAAGGGTAATAAAGACATTCTACTCTGTGTCACAACACGACGATGAACATGATGCATGCAACTGCGACCACAACATAATGACCTAAGACGCAATAAACCATCCAGAAGCATTGAACGACAATCAACCATCTGGAAGCAATGAACGACAATCAACCGACAAAAAATAAGACTGACTATCGGCCTGTCCTACCCTGCAATGATTAGGACCTCCAGGTCACATAATAAACACTCAAGCCTAGGTTCCCATTGATTTTGACCATTTAAGGTCTCAGGGCTGGCGACTGTTCTAAGGAACCAGGAGGTGTCTACATTTCCCCCTCTGAGACAATCAACCATGCTGACTGAGCTAACAACAACATCAACAATCAACTAAAATTCATTCCATCAACCCTATAATCAATCAACCATGGGCAAGAGTAATCATTACAGTTAACAATCATACATAAACTTTAATTGACCACGCATTTAAAAATCTAGTTCTAAATCAATCCACATCATCAATATTTGTTAGCGCATTAGAACACAATTTAAATCATTCATTCTATCTACAAGGCGCAATAAATCCATGCAACTAGACAAATCAACAAAGTCTACGATCATCAATCTCATCAGAGAATAATCAAGTTTACAATGAGGATGGAAAAGTTTAATCAATCTAGATTATCATAATTGCAGTCCTAAATATCAATATTTAGAACAAATTATTTTATCTTGACAGAATTACAATTAATGCTACAAGTAACGAAATGTCTTGTAAGTATCAAATCTATATTAACTTAATGTCAATATATATATAGTGTAATTCTATTAAGTACCATTTAATTAAAAAGGTGTCAATTACATTAGTTAATTATATACTGAAATTAATGTATATAAAATGATGCTCTCAAATAAAGTAAAATTATCCAATATCCATCCTAAAAATATTTCTTAAAGATCACTTGTTAACTTATCAAGAATGACTCAAGATTCATTTACCTTCCCAATGAGTTAGTATAGCATAATAACTTAAGGAGACAAGTCTTAAGGATGGTTCAAGGTTTAAGGTTTATATGTTGAATGATTTTATATGGTTGATAAATTTTACATAAGTAAATCATTCCACATGTAACCACTTTATGACTTAAGATAAATCCTACATCAAATCACTCTACTTCATTAACATATTGAATTATAATAATCTAATTATGCATTACCTACTTTATAGGTATCCATGTAATCTTAGGTATGTTATAATCTAATAAATAAATTGTAAAACATAATCAAGAAATTCTGCAAAAATTCTCACCCATATTATTTGATTCGCTTCCAACCATTCTCTAATGAGTGTGTATTGCAATAAATAGAAATTTTATAAAAAATTGAAAAATGAATTCAACCAAAGAGAAACTTTAAAAACTATTTAATATGGTTAATCAATTTCACCGTTATAGTCTTGTTAATAGCCCAAACAGGTGGGTACGCTAGCTAATTTCATCACAGCTGTAGCCATGACATTCATAATCAAGCATTAAACTGTTATATATAAAAAAAAGGGGCTACGCTACTGTCACTCAGGGATTTCAGAAGTCAACAAGGGAAACCGCACCGTCATTGACTACATCTTTCTGACACCTCTGGCATAATAGTCGCTTCCACTTTATGGTGACGAAGTGTTATTTAAAAGTTTAAAAAAAAACAATAAAAACGCCATCATTTATGCTCCAAGCCTTTCACAATTCACCATTAAAGGTTCTGTCAGATTAGGTAGCTTGCGGGGTATGTACCAGTTGCATGAGAGGTGGGGAAAGGGCAGAGAGGTAGCGGCCCAATCGTTGGGCGACTACTAAGCCATTCGGGTAGAGAAGGTGAGTCATCAATTCACCGGTGGAGAGGTTGGAGCCTGTGCACGTTGGGCCAAGAAGACATTAAGATTAAAGCACAAGGATAAAAAAAAACAATACGCAGTCCCACATAGAATCGTATTAACTAGATTAAAAATGCAGGCAAGGGTGGCTCAGGCACGTTTTGGCCACAGGAAGATGGCGAAAGCCTCCAAGAATGAAAAACAACACTACCAACATTAAATCGCATAAACCCATTCAATTCATTTTTTTTTCCAACCTTACAGCATTAACGATCTATCCTTGAATTCAAATATGTATGTTTACCAATGTGCAGACTTAGAAATTGCCATGATTGCATCCACGCAATAGACTCATTTTATTTCATTTACGTTCCAGGCTTTACAACAATGGCGATCTATCAAGGAATTTAGACATGCAAGTGTGCAAACAATACACAACTTAGAATTTAAGTGTTCCTCCAGTCTTCAGGAGGCCAAAATGGAAATGCAGACAGGAATCCATTGGTTCCCCAACGCTAGAATACCAAATGTAGAAAGAAAAATGCAGACATGAAGTCATTTCTTCTGCTAGAATACCCATGCCACACATCATTATATATAAATTCTCTCACTCAAATCGCTGCCACTGGAATGGTAATAAATATAAGTCAATAATCACTTTTAATATGTTATTAAAGGTCGGGCCAAGAAACGCCGAGTAATTAACTCCTTGACTTTCCAAAGCAGAGCAAATTTATCTCTCCATGCATAAAAATGCAGACAAATATAAAAACGTAAAGCACAGTAGGAGAACACATAGAACCAAGGAAGGTCATTGAAATGTCTGTAGAGGTTTTATCAGCCAAGGCGTGAAGAAAATTCAGTAAGGTATAAAACACACAGTGGAAGGAAAGGCTACGCCAACAACAAAATTTCAGGGTTAAAACACACATCAAGGTGTAAGACATCAATTGCCAAGGACAACAACAGAGGTAGCTGGTGGATGGGTTCGTCCTACGCTTCACCATCCTCGCACATAAAAGCAGGGCATTGAGATTCATAAGTATTTTAACGCTAAGGCGATGACAGTAGATCAGGCTCCTGGCTGACTGCTCAGGTGAGGACTGGCGTGCTAGGGATGAAAGGCAAACAATTGCATGGGTCACATTCAACCACGAGGTTTTCGAGTCATGCGGGGACGAAGGCCATGGGAAATCAATCAACCAAACAATCAGCTAGGCTAAGAAAAAGGGGTTCGCTATCAATCTAAACATCCAATCCATTTACAAATCAATATGTAGATCCAAGCATAAGTCCTAATGCATTTTACTCTACAAAATAAAAGCGTGTATCGTTGCTTGATCGCCCGCTTCGAATGATGTCCTGCGCTCCGTGCAATTTCCGCTTGCCGACCGTCGAGACCTCACCGATACCTCCCAGCCAATGCTAGGGGTACTCTTCTTCCCCTTTAGCCCCTCGAGCCACAAAGGGGCCACACACACTATCCAGAGATTTCGTCTAGCTCCCAGCTCGCCTCCCAAGGCCGAGCTACCACTCCTCTCCGAGCTGGGTATCCCAACTCCCCACAAGTAAATCAATCAAGTCGATATTTCTACAGTGTAACGTTACGCAAGAAGAAGATTATCCTTCATCCTTCTCCTTCCTTTATT
>JASDQU010243199.1:40056-53199 GCA_032191745.1 Picea mariana
TTTCTTTCTTCTGTGAATTTTTTTTTTTATGGCCACACTCTCCAAGGCTATCTTCAACAACAACAATCCTCCTTATAAACAATACAATATGTTTTTCACTAGCTCACTTGCTTAAAAATTGATTTATTAAGTAAGAGGTCTTGAGTTCAAGTCTTTTTTGTGTTACATTTTTTTTTTAAAAGTTCATGTATCGATTGTAAAGTGTTTTTCACTTAAAGTGAATCATTATAAGTAGATTTAATATTTTATTTTAAAGTTATTTGTTTTGCATGCAACTTTCATTTATAAAGTAACTTCATTGTAAAAGTGATCCCTGTTTATTCTATAAAAGTGGGTCACTTTATAAGCAACTTATTTGTAATAGTGAGGTTATTAGGAGGGATATCACCACGTGGACCAACTTCCACTTGGCACATGGATCTTTGGTTACCATTTATGAATTTTTTGAAAAGGGAATTACTTTCACATCCGAAGTATGTTTTCATTGTCGTTTTTTTTAAATAGCCTATTTTTTCAAGATCTTTCCATATAGACCATTAATTTTTATTTTTTCTACATATTTAATATGGATTATCCCAATGATATTTTGCTTACCAATACCAAATACTTACAATTTAAATCCCATATGGAGTATTTATTAATAAGTAAATGACTATACCAAATTGCCTTGGGAAAAGAACAAGAAGCCATTGATGATGACGGGTATTTCATATGAATTACTAGAAATGACGAATCCGATGGAATAATTTGAATGCCCATTTCTTCGTATTTAAGGTTTCACCTTAAAGAATTTAATTCCCCCAACAGAGTTTGGGAAAATCTTGAAGTTATGTTTGGTAAACACAATATTGTTCGAGCTCACTAGATGGAAATTCAATTAATGAATTTAACCTCAAATAATTTTCCTTGTATTGAAGATTATTTATCTAAGTTCAAAACACTTATACTTTTGTGTATCAAGTGCATAATAGATCTGAATGAATATTGATGCATATATGTTATTGTTTCTAATTTTGGTAGTGCTTACTCTATTTTTGTGTCTACCTCTTATGCCACTAGACAAGCTCTAGGGAGTGATTATAAATAACCCTCCCTTGATTCATTTTCTTATTCTCTAATTTGAGAGCAAGATAAGATTGTGCAACTTGGATTGATGAGCACTACATGTACATCTAACAAATATTTAGTGGTCTGGTAGAAAGATGAATCCACAAATCCCAAGAAGTAACATCCTTTCCACAAAAACAAGCAAAACAAGGGTCCCAAAACCTTTCAACCAACTTCAGCTCCTAATGGTGAGAAAGGAGAAAAATCTAAAAATAAGAAGGTTGACAAAAATTATAAATTTTGTGGGAAAGATGATAATGAGGAGTCCAAATGTTTTAAAAATATGGCAGCTTTAGAAGCAATGATGAATAAGCACAATATGAATATTGATTCTACATCATCTTCTTCTTTTCATGGACATGCACTTTCTGCTTCTCGTTTCTCCTTAAATGCAACTTCTATTTCTTCTTCTGATGAGTGGCTTATTGATTATGGAACATATTATCATATGACTAAGAATAAAGCCATATTTTATGCTTGTAATGAATGTAACACCAAGAAAATATTTGTTGGTGATGATAGATCTCTTAGTGGTGTAGGGTCTGGAATAGTTTAGGTAGAGAATGGTCATTTCAATGATGTATTATGTGTTCCAAGTATTTCCTACAACCTTCTATCGGTGTATCAAATCACTGATTCATATGAAGATAAAAATGTAGAGTTTTCACCTCACTAAGTTGTAATCAAGAATCCAAAATATTCTAATCATGTTCTTGCCACTGGAATTGTTGATGATATTACCAATTTGTATAAGTTTGACAACTTTGGGTCATCACCTTTTCCATCATTTTTTGTTGCTCATAGTGACTACTTGAGCAAACTTTGGCATGAGCAGTTTGGTCATCTAAACTATCTCTCATTGCAACAACTATGTAATCAACATATGGTGACACGTCTTCCTCTTGTTGCTTGCAAAGATGGTGTTTGTGTTGGTTGTGTTCTCGACAAACATCGTCAGGAAAGTTTTTACAAACATGTCTCTTCGCATGCGTCTTGGGATAATCCATATTTAATATGGATTATCCCATTTATGAGTAGTTATAGGTATATACATGGATGCATTGCTCCATCTTTAGTAAATAAATAAATTCACTATGAAACACGACATTTCTATTCTATGATTAGGGTTATTTATTGCCAAAGTAGTGTTGTTTTTTCATTACATACTCTCTCCCCTAATATTTATTAGAACTACATATGCGTACACGTTGTAAATCATTACCCTATGTTATGTAGAATAAACTCAATGGTCATACATTTCTTTAATATATATTGTAAATCATGTATTATATGGATTAACTATATGTTATTATAAATAGTTGTTATCGTTATGTTTTATTAACCTTTCATTTGACATTTTGGAACATCGCTTGGAGTTTCATTGTTTTATATCAAATACGTCGCATTTATTTTAGAGATGGTAGAATGAAAAATGATTTAGAGAAATTAGTTGTCATGATTTCAATAATTTCATAATGCAAATCAATGCAATGCATTGATTTTATTGATGACACAATGATAAACGATTTAGAGAAATTGGGTACATTGATTTCAATAATGACATAATGTAAAAGAAAATCCATCTATTTAAGTGACAATACAATGAAAAATGATTTAGAATAATCGATTAGTTGCATTCATTTTAACAATAATATAATATTAAATAATAAGGTGCATTGATTTGAGTGATAATACTATGAAAAACGATTTGGTCCATTAATTAATTGAGTAAATGATATGAATGAAATTAATCATCTATATTCATTTCAGTATCACTATGAAAAATGATTCAATGCATTAATTAATTGAAGAAATGATAAGTTGAAGTTCGACAATTGAAACTTTGCATGATCTTCAATTTCAACCTCCATATCCATCCATACATGATCGATATAAAAAGATGGAAAAATGTTCCCTTTTGTGTAAGATAAAAGTGAAGGAACATAGATTCACATCAATATAGATGAGTTATTCAATATCTTTTCCATATGACTTTTTAATCATATCATGTAGTATATATGTTATTCAATATCTTAACAATTCCATTTTGTTATTATTCAACATCTTTATCACAAAACATTGTTACTTTACTATTATTTGTATTCACAATGATGTAAATTTAAAAGTATCAAGTTCATCATAAACATATACATATAGATAAATATATCATCAAGATCTATCATCATGCTCCAAGAGGGATCAAGTCGCTCAAGGCGAAAATCTTTCCTCGAATTTTTCACTCTAAAATGAGGTTTGGACATTGAGGATGCGTGATAGGTCCCGAGTTAAGATGGATCTATGTTGATTCTATAGAATTTTGGGGAATCACTTTTAAGAAAAATGGGTCGAATCACTTTTAGGAAAAATGGAATTTGACGAATCTATTTTTAAAAAAGACCCCAAAATTAACCCATGAATAATAATATAACCCCTAAAATTTTCCTTGAGATCCATGGATTTATTACCTTTAATTTAAAGTACCTCATTGATAAAGTAATACCACATATTTGTAACACTACTATGTTAACAAATTACATATAAATTTCATGTAATTATAATATTTAATGCATTGATTTAAGAAGAAATGCATAATATACACCATGATTTCCTTTATTTTTAATTGGGTACTTTACTAGAGGTAATCTTGTTAAATGCTTTGTAAAAGTGAATAAAGTTACAAAATTTGTTAAAGATTGATTTAGAACTGAACACATTCAATATAAAGTGAGAGAGAAAGTGAGAGAAATTTATATAGCTATATAACTTTGTTTTTATTTTTAACTTTTAGTTTTAGTTTAAACTTATTAAATTCTTCTTAAACAAAGTCAATATCTACCAAAAAAAACTAATCACATTTGAAGTTTTAATTTTTAAACTTTATTTCTTAGAAACAAATGATATCTATAAGTTTTAACAACTTCAACTTTATTTTATTTACCTTTCCGCATTAAGTAAATAATATGTACATTGAGTATTGAAAATAACTATAAAATTAAAAAAAAAAAATAGAAAAATTAAGAGAAAAATGATAGATACTTTATAGATTTCAAAATCTCATAAAATAATAAAACTCAAAAATGATAAGTTGAAGTTCGACAATTAAAACTTTGCATGATCTTCAATTTCAACTTCGATATCCATCCATGCATGATCGATATAAAAAGATGGAAAAATGTTCCCTTTTGTGTAAGATAAAAGTGAAGGAACATAGATTCAGATCAATATAGATGAGTTATTCAATATCTTTTCCATATCACTTTTTAATCATATCATGTAGTATATATGTTATTCAATATCTTAACAATTCCGTTTTGTTATTATTCAACATCTTTATTACAAAACATTGTTACTTTACTATTATTTGTATTCACAATGATGTAAATTTCAAAGTATCAAGTTCATCATAAACATATACATATAGATAAATATATCAGCAGGATCTATCGTCATGCTCCAAGAGGGATCAAATCGCTCAAGTTACAAACCTTTCATCGAATTTTTCACTGTAAAATGAGGTTTGGACATTGAAGATGCGTGATAGATCCCGAGTTAAGATAGATCTAAGTTGGTTCTATAGAATTTGGGCAAATCACTTTTAGGGAAAATGGATCAAATCGCTTTTAAGAAAAATAGAATTTGACGAATCTATTTTTGAAAAAGACCCCAAAATTAACCCATGAATAATAATATAACCCCCAAAATTTTCCTTTAAATCCATGAATTTATTACCTTTAATTTAAAATACCTAATTGATAAAGTATTACCACATATTTCTAACACTACTATGTTAACGATATTACATATAACTTTCATGTAATTATAATATTTAATGCATTAATTTAAAAAGAAATGCATAATATACACCATGATTTCCTTTTTTTTAATTGGGTAATTTACCGGAGGTAATCTTGTTAAATGCTTTGTAAAAGTGAATAAAGTTACAAAATTTGTTAAAAGATTGATTTAGAACTGAATACATTCAATATAAAGTGAGAGAGGAAGTGAGAGAAATTTATATAGCTATACAACTTTGATTTTATTTTTAACTTTTAGTTTTAGTTTAAACTTATTAAATTCTTCTTAAAAATAAATAAAGTCAATATCTACCCAAAAAAATTAAACACATTTGAAGTTTTAATTTTTAAACTTTATTTCAAATGATATCTATAAGTTTTAACAACTTCAACTTTATTTTATTTACCTTTCCACATTAAGTAGATAATATGTACACTGAGTATTGAAAATGATTATAAAATTTAAAAAAATAAAAAAATTAAGAGAAAAATGATAAATAATTGATAAATTTCAAAATCTCATAAAATAATAAAACTCAAAAATGATTTTTTCAAAATCTCATAAAATAATAAAACTCAAAAATATTTTTTACTTAAACTGATTAAAAAATCATTACCATTGGATAGAGCTATAACTAGAACATTAACTATCTAAAAGCCTCATTCGAGGACCCTCGCAACTTTTCATGATCCTAGGGTACCAACTTGTTAATATAATATATTATTTAAGAACCCTAGGGTACCAGCTTGTTAATATGTTATTTAAGAACCCTCGTACCTTTTCATGATCATAGGGTACCAACTTGTTAACATGTCTTCAAGAATCGTCACCTTTTCGTGATCGGAAGGTACCAACTTGAAAGGTACTTAGTGCAATAATCTTCTTTATAGCTACCTATGTCATCCCTCACATGATCCTAGGCTACCAACTTGAAAGTTGATTAGTATAATAATCTGCTTTCTAGGTACGTATATCGTCATGATGGTAGAAATACATGAATGATGGTAAAGTGCCACAAGGGTAATTGCAATGCAACTTCCTCGTAAGATCCACTTTTAATTTGAATTATTCACCTGCACTAGCTTCATCATGAATTACGGAGATCACTTTATATATAAATGAGGGTGATCAAGCTTGGAATTTCAAATTTATCTTGCCTTATCAAGTGCAAATTTGAAAACAATGATTGTTTTTGATGACGTTTTATGTAGATTTATAAGTGTCTATTTTTTTTTTATGTTATATGTTGATTTCTTCATCATCATAATCATAAACTCTTTGTATTTTCAAAATACTCCAAACTTCTTTCAAATATGTTGTTGTTGCAACCTTTTGCAACATACTGTCATCCAAGGCTTGTTGGATGCGCTGTAATGCTAATGCGCATCCCTTTCCTGATCATGTAGATTATGATAACAATCTACAAGACACAAAAAAACATTTATTCTAACAGATCAACATTCAAAATTCTTACCATTATACTGAGGCGGTAATGGTAGATTCATCCTCATGTTGCTCCAAATATAATCAATTTTTGTCTGATCTACTTTCTGTGTGAGCTCCTCGGGTGCAAATGGAGCCTCTTCATTTATATTTGTGAAATACACTGCCATTTCTTTGTTGTTCTCTTTCCATATATGTCTAAGATCTCTTCTGGACTTCCTGAGTCATCTTTTTTGACCCATGACATCATTTCTTGGTTGTTCATTCACCAATTCGATCACACTTGTGGATTGACTATTCTATCTCATCACACTGATACCGGTTGATGCAAACAGACAACGAAATTCGGGCTCTAGCCTCTTTTAAAAATTAGATCTATGGGAAATTTCTTGTTACATGGGTATGGATCTTGCTAGATTTGATTATCCGAGCACAAGATCTTTTAGAGTTAGAACTCTGAGCTGAGTTCTTTATTCACTGAAGCCCTCTAATGGAAGAATCAAGCTATCTGAATTTACTCGAGAGCCAAAAAAAAAAAAAATCAAGTTTAGCTTCTCATGTGATCGGGGCCTGAGAACGAGGCGCTCTGGGACTTTGGATGTTTCAACGTGTGAGGTGAAGGCCTCAGTTCCTCTGAATATCTGAATGGCCGAATAGCCGAATTGCTACAAGGATCAACGGTCCTCGTTGATTGGAGATCAATGGATCACAATTACTTCGAGAGTTCGGGCTTTGGGCCTTCTCAATGCACAATACTACAATCTTCTGGAGTGCCAAATTAGAGAACTCGGGTGTTGGACTTGCCTCCATGTGTCCTCTTGATTGGACGACTGAGATTTACTTTAGAATCCCGGGCTCCGGGAGTTCCAAGATGCACAACACCACAAACCTCCGAAGTGTTAACTTTCTGGAGTGTCAGATCTATCGACACATGTCCTCAAGCTTCAATGGTTCAGATTGACTTCGGGCTCTCGCTAGTGCTCGCTCTAATGTTTCACTTTGAAAAACCCTTCGGAGTGCTAAGCCTTCAAAGTGAGAGATCTGGCGCCACGTGTCCTCGATGAGGGATGGTTTACATGAACTTCGCGCTTCGGAGCTTCAGAAGTTCTCTCTTCACGCATCCGTCTTTCCTCTGAAGTGGCTTTTTTTCGAAGCGATAGATCAGTTAACACATGTCCCCCATTGATGAATGACTCAGATGAACTCCGACCTTTGGGTCTTTGGGAGTTCTTTCTCCACACTACTCAACTTCGACTCTTCAGAGATTCAGGGGTTAAGGATTTCTTTACTTAGTAAACAGTTCTTCGAGAGTGTTGGTCTTCTGAACTTCCAGAATGATGTTGCATGTCCATTGAAACAAATGGCCAAGATTAACTTCGGGCAACCAGCTCTTCAACGATTGCAGCTCCTTCTCACTCCTTAGACCTTCGAAGTGCTCTAGCGTCAAAGTGTGGGCTCGCATGACGCGTGTCCCCTCTCGCTCCAACGCTCTAGATCTACTTCGGCTCCTTTGGGACTTTTCGTCACTGCTGCACAAATCGTCGAACTACCAGATGGTTTCCACGTGTCCCCTGTGATCAACGATTTGGGTTTTCTCTTGGCCTCCGAAGTTCTTTCTGTCTGTGGTGCAAGATCTGGTGACACCTGTCCTCTCAGGATCAAACGACCAGATCTGCTTCGACTTCCGTGACTTCTGGAGTTTTTCTACCTCTAGACTTGATTTCTCACGAAGTGCCTTTTCTCTAAAGTGTGGAATCTACTAACATGCGTCGTGTCTGACAGACGATTCAGATTTACTGTGTGCCTTCGGGACTTTGATAACCTCCTTCTGCTATTCCTCTCGAACAACAAACCAACGAAGCGCCTTACAGGATTGTTTTGGGCTTCAGAACATTGGAAGATTTCGACTCCTCTGTAACCTTTGCACGAAATACGTCGATTACGCGAAGTCTGAAGAACTTCATCCGTTAAACCTTACGCACGTTTTCTTGATTTGATGACTACTCTTGCTCTTGTCCAGATCTAACGACTCAAAATTGTTCGCCTCTTCTGCGTGCTCCTCGTTCTTTCTTAGCTTAATTTAATGGCTCAGATTTGTTCCTGCGGCTGATCTTACGGCTTATGTAGCTTCTTCTCTGCTACTTCTGCATTTTCCTCCTAACGAAGGATTTCATAAATATTTAAAGGCTTCGTCCTTTGAATCTCCTTTCAGACGGCTGCTTCCACACGATGTGATGTCTCCAACGATCTTTTGAGCGGATTGTTGTCTCCAATGCTCCTTTAGCGGACTGCGTACTACTCTCTAGGCCTTGTGAAGAGTCTTACTTTTCGCGCTCTCGTGTGTGAGACAATATTCTCTGCATTCTTCCTCCTAGGATCGGGCTACTCTCGAGGCACTGTGAAGAGGCTCACTTCCCGAGCTCTTCACTCTTCGGATCAGGCTGCTCCCAGGCACTGTGGAGAGTCTTACATCTAGAGCTCTAATACCATGACAAAATAAGAAGTAGAGAAGATAATGGAAAGAAGACAGATTGGAAAAAAAAATGTGCAGAGTATTTCAGGAAAAAAGCTGAGCTAAATAAAGGGAAAAAAGCTGAGCTAAATAAACTCCAGCAAATCAAGAAGATCAAGAACTTGATAGGAATCCTAAAGGACTCCTACCAAGTAGAGGTAGTGTGCAGTCACTACTACGTTGAGGTTTACAACTAACACGAACGCATACCAGAACCCCATGATCAAATTCTCTGTCAATGCCATTGCCGATAAATTCCGTTCTATCCGGCTCCCCACTCGTACACGGTTACAATTCGATTATGCTCATTGAACTAGGAAGCCCCAATTTGAGTTCGCTTGGCTTTGATCGGTTTTGATGCTATGCTGGGATTCAGATTATTCTCATCTATCTTTGCATATTATGCAGTCTGGGTGACGATTTTTTCGGGTGAGTTTATTGCGAAAGAGAGAATTCGAAGGAAGAACAGGAAAGGGGAGATATTGCAAGAGGAAAGGGGAGATATTGCAGTGGCGGAAGTCATAAATCTTTTGATTGGCTTTACGTTTCTGAGGTTGCAGCCCATGAACGATAGAGTTTACGTTCCAAAATTGTATCTTAAGGGTTGAAGGCAAAGCGCAAAGCCTCAAGATCAGCTGTGGGCAGTGTCGTGAATTTGGACTACAAAACGTGCATGCAGTTCCTAGGTTGGATGCCGGAAGCTCTCAGAATTCCCGGGTCAGATCTCGTTGATCACGCACGTCTTGATACTGTTGTTTACCTTCGGGTCGGATCTCGTTGATCACGCAAGCCTTCATAATGTTGTTTCGGTTCTACATTGTGGTAGGTAACCGTATTCTGCAATAGTCCTCTCTTTTTCTTTGAAAAAAATTTAGAGCGAGGACCAACAGAGCTGGGTTTACATGGGATTTTGCTGTGTTATCGTATATATTCAATCCAGGCAATTCACAGTTTAGATTCAATGCACCCTTACACCACTCCAACCCAGATTCCTGGGTTAGAATGCAACGAATAGTAATTTTGCACCCAAGCTCACTATAGACTTTCTCCCAAGTCTCTGCCAATTTTTTCAAAACCATCACAGAATAATTTTGATGTCTTTCGTACATAGAAATTGGGGCACAGAAATTGAGGTGCTGTAAATTTTTACGCCAGCGTAATGAAATTCTAAGACTTCTAAGACTTTTCTAGGTAAAGTCATTACTCCTTTATTGAGCTTTGAAATTCTAAGACTTTTGCAGGTAAGGTTATTACTCTATTCATCTTTTAATCATAGATGTGTTTTATGTGGACACTATTTCATGCCGTACCAATATTTTTAGTGGTCACAGTAAATGAAAAATTAAGATTTTAAATATTTTCTTAAACATTTTCTGATTGCTGAATTTACAATCAGTTTAATGAAATTCTAAGATTTTTACAAGTAAAGTTATTACTTACTTATTAAGCATGTATTTTATAAGATTTCAAACATTTTCTTAATTTGTTTAATAAAATTTTAATACTTTTTTAGGTAAAGTTATTACTCCTTTATTATTGAGCTTTTAATCATAGATATGTTTTATGTGGACATATTTCATACAGTATTAATATTTTTAGTATTCACGATAAATGAAAAGTGAAGATTTTAAACATTTTCTTTAATGCTTTAGTGTGCTTTGAATGCTTCTTTATTATGCATGTTTACCATTTCCCAAATCGTTTCAATTTTCAGCTTCTAAGGACTTTTCTTTTGTGTGTGGTTGCCAACTTGGAAGCTGATTGGAATTAAGCTTATTAGAGTTAGAGCAAGGCAGCATAGAGGAGTACATTGAAGCAGCATTGTAGATAGGTGTGGAGTTTCTTTTTTTTTGTGTGTGGTTGTCAAGTTGGAAGTTGATTGGAATTACAAGCTTATTAAAATTGGAGCAAAGCATCATAGAGGAGTACATTAATGCAGCATTGTAAATAGGAATGGAGGGAACAATCTTAAAAACCCAACATCTAGCTTTCGGCAAAGAGATTAGCACGTTCATACACTTTGGTTTTCTGGTTAAAATTCCTCATATATGTTTTGGTTTTCAGTTTTTTTAAAACTGAAACTTCTGAGATTAGAACGTTTATATATTAAAACTTTTTTTTTTTCCACTGGGAAAGTTTCACTTTTATATTCATCAGTATATAATTTTTTTACAATGTAGCATATAATATGCCTGCAAACTGTGACCTGTGTCCACTGTGGGTAGCATGCTCTGTCACGCATACAGTCAGAAAAAACAAAGCAGATGACTGCCATGATCTTACTCTGGTTGAAGTTCCATCAAGCGGTATGCTATGTGCATCGCTTGGCCACTCATAAATTGCGTGGAATCAGCCTTTCTTATAACTATTCCATGATTTCTCTGGGAATTCCGAGTGAAACTATGACTAATACAGTGACCCTTATGCCAGTGGAATTTCGGAGCCTGTATGAACTGTAACCAATACCAATACAGTGATCCTTTTGCCAGAGAGATTTGTTGTGCCCTGTTGCCTGCCCCGTCAGAGTTTGAGTTGAATAGGGGGGCCCTCGTTGCCATCCTCCCATCGGGCAAATGTTATCTGACTAGGACGCCGGGTTAGAGCCTGTTTTGATAGCTAGTCCGCAGTTTTATTTTCTTCCCTGTAGATGTGAGTGGGTGAGTGGTTGTGAAGCTCTTGAAGTGTCTTTTTGCTGTAATGGTTCTCTCTTTCCAACACTCCAGTGTTGCTGATCGGAGCTCGACTTTGTCATTTATCCAGTCGATAATGACTTTGGAATCTTCGAGAAGTAGCGAGTCTTCCATGTACAGCCTTCGAGCTAGGATGAGGGAAGCCCAAGCCCCCAGTAGTTCGGCTTTTGTGTTGGTTCCTTGTCCTCCGTTGAACGTCCATCTGTAGGAGGTATGAGAGTTGATGTAAATGTGAACTCATGCCCCGCATAGTGATCCGTCTAATTGAGCAGCTCTATCGAACCAGGCGATGGCTTTGTCAGTGGGTAGAGTTGTAGTTGATTTGCGGATTTTATGGGCAGTAGAGGGGAGGGAAGGACGGTCGACAGATGAAAGAGTGAGGTGTGTCACAAAGTTTGCCGAGGGGGGTTTTTCATCAAATATAGCTGCATTCCTTGTCAACCAAATATTCCAACTGATGGTGGCTGGCAGCGAGGAGTAGAGTTGTTGTCTTGTGCACCAGGAGCTAAAGCAGGATAGCGTTGAGGGTCCATGCCAATGTACGGATAATTTTAGTGACTCTGTGACTTGATGCCAGACTTGCTGAGTAAAGATGCAGCTCACAAAGAGATGGTGCGAGGTTTCACTATTTTCCTTGCACAGTATGCACCGGTTTGGGCCCGACCAACCCTTGCTTTGAAGGATATCCCAGACTAGTAGTTTATTCTCCGTCAGAAGCCAAGTAAATAGTTTGATCTTCAGTGGACATTTCCACTTCCACAACCGGGTGTGCTAGGTCTGATCACGAGTGGGCCAGATTTCCTCTGTCAATGCTTTGTATATATTTCGAACAGATATGACTCCAGATTTATCGCCGCCTTTCCAAATGAGGTTGTTCGGTCTCTCCTGAAGGCAAATGCCTGCCTCATTTAGGTGTTGAGTGTATCGAATCCATTTCGTCGAGAGTTCTCCGTCTAGTAACAGCATTGAGCTAGTTATCTAGGATACACCAAGAGAATTGCTGCTGTGTGGTGCTATTATGTGAAAGAGGTAATGATGGCCTAAACTGTGTAGGCACTCTAGCAATCTAGAGGAGAGTTGGGCCCTTATTCCCATGCCGAGGATGTCGTCTTTACCAAGTTCAATAGCTGTACCATTGCCAGACAGCCATGCAATCCAATGTAGAAGAATAGGTAACGATCTTTGAAGGTGCTTCCATGTCTGTGAGCCTCTCAGTGCAGAGAAAGTGGCTGTTCTGAGCCAGGAATGAACCGGCAGGTGTGCAAGATATTTATCTTTTATAAAACTTGTGAAACCCTAACCCCTAATCTCACATATTTACAAAATTCACCTACATTCTTTAGTAGATTACATGTTAGGGAATGCCTTCTTGTTTACATATGTTCAGATTGCCTATTTAAAACTTTCACGTACATTCTCTAATTAATCTTCACCTGCATTCTCTGATAGATTACATGTGCTCGAGAATCCATGCTTATTTGCGTTCATAAATCCTTTCTTATTCTGTATGGTAGCCTCACATAAAACCTGAGATTGGCAGCGGGATGAAAATGGTTGAAAACCATTATGATGAAAAACGTTTGCTGTTCATGATGA
>JASDQU010243200.1:48535-63139 GCA_032191745.1 Picea mariana
GTGTGCCCACTCTTTGTTGCTCTCTTCTTCCTGGACATAATTTGCTTGCTCTCTTTACTAAACCTTAATCTGTGTTGTGAGGAATTCCACTCAGTCAATCTCACACTTCTTACCCTGCGTTTTCGCCTTAAATTCTTCAACGATTTGTTGGGATTCCACCGAGCAAGTTTCCCTTTGCGATTTTTACCTCAGTGGAGGAGGTCTCAGGAATTTAATGGATCTTATGGGAGATTTCAATCCATTCTATGTTCAAATTTAAGTTGAGCGATCTTACCGAAATCGTTTTTTTATGTGGTGGTTTTCTGTTGACTGTGTGCTTTCCAGACGTTGATGATCACTGAACTTTTCTTCCACATAAGTATCCAATCTTCTGCACAATTTCACCGCTGGAGTTTTTGTTGTTAGGAGCTCGGAGGGAGTGCAATCTATTGTCTTTCATCTTCCTTGAGTGTAACTAACTCCAGTACCCTGCCCAAGGCTCAGGGTCTACCATGTGAAGAACAACTCCGTATCAAGGATGGCCAGGGTTCGATGTGCAGCAGCCTCAAAAACATACAAAATAACAATTCTTCCAGGAGATGGAATCGGACCAGAGATTATCTCTGTCGCGAAAAATGTGTTGGGCTTCGTGGGCTCCCAACAAGGTATCTAATCTCAGTCTTTTACTCCTTATCACTTCTTGCTCTGCTTTTGATAAAATTATTTGAAAACCAGGGCCTCCAAACAGTAAAAGAGTTTGTGTTTTATTTTTTTAGTGGAATACAGTTAGGTTTACCGACAAGGTAGTCCAATAGAGGAATCATAAGCACCTGATTATAATGGCTTTTTCAACTGATCTAAAATATAATGCAGGATACGAACACGGAATATTTATATAAATGTGACCGTTATGCACATATATAATTCAATACCCTAGAGAGAAGGAAATAATTAGATTAACATATAAATGGCACCTTTATGCATAGATATAATTTAATATCCTAGAAGAGAAGAATCAATCAGTGGTGACATGTTAGTAGTGATACGTTGATTTATGAAATTAAATTCTCATTATTTGATTTCTATTCAATATTATGATAGGGTGAAATTTTAGAGTATAAGGTCGCAAATGTTATTGGGATATGGATGATAATTATCAAGTGTGCTAATTAGTTTTTGTAATTTGAGTGGGTGATGCTCTAGATTTCCATGCATCATATTATGGTTAGGCTATGCTATTACACATATATTTGATGAATTGTTAAAAGTTTCAAGTTACCAAAATCCACTTAAATGTATTTCGGTGATTGGTGCAGCATTTACAGTTACATTTTTTGAAATAATGATAATAAGAAGTTATGGTAATTGCATTAATAAATTGATATATGACCTTTTGTTGGACTAATGTGGGAATGTTTTGGAGGCAAAAATTCCGTAATTAAAAATTCCGTAATTAAGTTTATGTATGAATGGTTTTATGATTAGATCACTTGTGTCATTTAAAATAAAGTTGATTACACTTGTGTCTCTAGAATAATGTTGACATATGGTTGATTGAGTATTTATACTTCTCTTGCGCCATGAATAATATCGATGTATAAATGATTGAGTATTTAGATTCTCTTGCGCCTTGAACAATAATCTTGTTGGTTGATTGAGCTAGTTGGTTTTCGACTTGATTGTGTTAGTAGGATTTAGACAAATGCTTGTTCCTCAAAACAGTCGCCAGCCCTGAAACCTTAAGTGGTCAAAATCAATCGGATGAATCATGGGCTTGAGCATTTATTATGTGTCGTGGAGGTCCTAACCTTGCATGGTAGGTTGGGTGGGTAGTCATTTTAATATTCAGTTTCTGGTTGATCATTGTTTATAATTTGCTTTAGTTGATTGTGATGTGTTGAACTGCATCACTATTTATGTTGATGCGTTGGTTGCGTCATTATTGATTATGATGATGAGTCTCTTGTAATGCTTTTAATTATGAATTTATTTGATTATGCGTTGCTATAAATTGTGATTATGCGTTGCTATAAATTGTTGACGTTAATTTCCTAATACTTTTTAAAAAAATTACCTATTGTGCTTAGCTTTTTCTACTCGTAATGGAGAGATCGTTACAAATTAATATTAATACACTGCTAATAATTTAATGCCTTTTTAATGTATTAATTCGTTATGAATGTATTACTGTACTAATGCATGTGAATTAATAATGTATAAATATATTAATTAATTAATACATTATATTTTTAATTTATTAATTAATTAATATGCTACATTTCCTTATATATATTAATGTATGAATATTTTCATTTATACCTTTTATTAATGTATCATTATTTTATTTATTGTTATTTTATTGATGTATTAATATTTTAATGTATTTATATAAAAAATATATTATTGATGTATTTTTACTACTATTAATAATTTATTACTTTAATGCATTTTTAGAGACTTTAATATCTCACTTCTCAATGTCACTTCTCTCATGGTATTTTAATTTCAGATTTTGCGGAATCATAATTAACACAATGATCACATGTGCAGAACTATTATAATGAGCGGACATAATTTTTATTATTTTATTTATTATTATGTTAATTTTATTTATCAGTATTTTATTTTAATGTAATATCATTTTAAATTAACATTTTCACCATATGTTATTAGTTTATTAATAATTAACAAACTAATACTTTAAATTATTAATGTATTTTTAATATAAATATTTTAATAATGTATTTATTACTTTATAAGTGTATTAATAATTTTATAATGTTTTAATATATTAATACTTTATTAATATATTAATGCAATACATTATTAATGTCTTAATACTTTAATAGTGTATTAATAATTTCATAATGTTTTAACATATTAATATTTTATTAATATATTAATGCAATACATTATTAATGTCTTAATACTTTAATAGTGTATTAATTAATTAGTACATTACATTATTAATTTATTAATAAGTTACATTAATACATTACAATATGCATTAATGTATTAATAATTTAATTAAAACATTACATTTAATAATTAATTAACTTCCAATTAATTAATATTGTATTAATTAATGTCTATCCTCCCATGTTATGTCCTATGATCCATATAACTTTGGGTGGGGGTCGTAGGCATGTCCCCTCTCGCCCCCCTTTCCCTCTCCTGCTCCCATTTTCAGTCCTCCTTTTCAGGTTGTCATAGTCCTTTTTCCTGACTCATGTTCCTCGCTTTCGGTCACATCCCCGACGTTGTCTCTACACTCTCCTATATGAGGCCCGCGATATTTCCACATGATCGAGATACATGATGACCTCCAACATAGAGGCTTTGGACTTCAAGGCCTCCCCCCCAGCCCCCATGCATTCACTGCTCCCTCATGGCTCAAACCTCCTCAAGATTTCATCTCCCTCTCTCAGCCTCCATCCCCCTACTTCCTGTCCTCCTCCTCCCCCGAACCTGTGTCTTCTTATCCCTCAGGAAATTTTTTCTCACCGGCAAACACACAAACGAAGGAAGGTAAGGGGGATTCTAGATGCAACGTCCTATCTCAAAAATTCTCAGGCCAGTGTATTAAGGAGAAAAGGGGCTCAACAAAAATGGTTGGAGGAGATGAAATTCCCCTCAGCAATAAACCCCATCTCTTGGGGAAGAATCTGGTTGGAATTTTTAATTAAAAATCTTTGAGATAAAAGGCTCTAACAAGCTAGTTGCAGAACCACTGGAAACTGCTAACTGGTTACGTCCCTAAGACACACATCTTGTCCGGAAAGTGGATTACTTTCTCTTTCCTTTCAAATTATGATTGAAAATAAATTTGTAGGCAAAGCTGGTCTTGGGGACCATCTAGTTTTCCCATGAAACCCTGGAAGGTGGACTTCAACCCCCTTAAGTAATGTATGATGCTAATGAAAGTATGGGAAATTTTTCCCATATTTTCTCTGGCCTTCTAGTCCAGGGAAGCACTAGAAGCCATCTACAACAAATTGTTCTCTTCTATGTTGTAACCCTCTACTTTGGGGCTGCACGACCTCCTGGTCTAGGATCATTTGAAAAACCTAAGTTGGGTTGACTCTACAGCTCCCTACTGGAACCCAACGAACTCTACCACAGGTTCTTCCTTTATCTGAAGTGTGGGTTCTCTTAACCCTTCGAAGAACTTTGGCGGTGACACTTAGCTCTTAGTTCTAGGCCCTTTTTATCTCGTGTCCTCAGGCTATGTCCCCAGGCTCAATCAAACAAAGTGTTTCGGGCTTCGGGCTTCGACTCTTTCTACGACAGGCAATTCTTGCATTCCTGAGCTCCGAATCAGTGAAATTCAAATGCATGAGGGTAAAAAAACATCATGCCTCCTTATGATCGGTGACTGCGATCTACTCTGGACTCCATCCTTCGGGAGTCTCTCAATGTCCTTCTCTGATATCTCGCAGAATATTATTCCTCTGGATCAGTGGATTGCTTCCACGTGTTCCCTCTAGATCCAACAATCTGAATTTAAACCGCTCTTCGCAACTTCGCGAAGATATTTGTTTTCTCTTGGAAAGCCTCCTGGAGCTCCAACTACCGGATCTCCCAATATTCTGCCACCTGTCTCATCCTGACGATGGATGATTTCACTGTCTTCATGACTTCGGCAAGTCCTCGACCTTCTTGCTCACTTAGCGCAATTTATTCTTGAGACTTTGGCTGTTCTCGATATTCTTCTACACTCCTTGCTAAGTTCCACACAAATTATTCTCCGACTTTTCTTGGCTTGAAAACCTCCAAGGTTCCTAGTTCCTCTGCATCATATAATGGAATTTCTTGTGCCCTCTTGGAAACATGACGCCCTTCCTCCTAAACTTGTAAGATTGTTAGGTAGCTAGAGAGGTGGTGGGGGGGCCCAAAGGGCCCATAATGATAATAGTGGAGGCCATTCAATGTAAGGTGGACTAGGTACACTATATTATTAAATAAGGCCCACTATGGTAGTTAGATATAATAAATGAGTAGTTAGATATAATAAATGTAAGAGGACTTCTTACAAGGTTCTACTTCTAGAAGATTCATCCTCTAGAATGTTCTTAGGTGATGGTAGCACTCTATGGATCCCTTCCATAATAGGATCCATTGTATGGTGTTTCCCTACATCAAGGGTTTGATAGTAATAAAGGTGATTTTGCATATTGTTCTTCTATATTGTCCTTTGGATCTATTGTGTATTCAAAATTTGTGGTGATTATATTTTTATATCCATTCTAGTTCTTAACAAGTTGTATCAGAGCACTTTCCTTGGCAGACATTGTGGGAAAATATTTTTTATTTTTGCAATTTTTTTTTTCAGAAAAAAAAAAAGAGGGCCACAACATTCTAGAAATTTTTGATATATTCATGTGCAAAAATTGCAGAAACATGTTGTATATCTGAGTTCCTCTCATAAAAAAACTCAATTTGAAAAAACAAATTGTCCGAAATAGAGTCTGGGAAGTCAAGATATTGAAGTTTTAAAATCTGCAAATTTTCAGGGTTTTTTCTATGGACAACGGCACGATTTTCTTTATTTTTGTAGCAGTTGGAGGCCGAATTTTCCCAAACATATTACATATCTGAGTTCCTGTCACAATTTAACCCAATTTCAAAAAACAAATCAGCTGAAACGAAGTCCGGGAAGTGAAGGTGTGAGCATTTTAAATTCAACAGTTTTTCAGGGTTTTTCTAGAAAATGCCACAATTTTCTGCAGAAATTTATTGTTCTATTTTTTTGGGTTTTTTCATGAAGACAGGGAGACCGTAGAGTTCATAAATTTTCATAGGGTTCTCATATGACTACTTTTTCTCAAACCCTAAAATAAATTCTACATATTACTGAAGCATTCAAAGCCTAATTGTTTGACAAATTTGATGGCTTTGTAGATGGCTTCACAGACGGTCTCACAAACAACCTCAATTATAGTTTCCATACTATTCAAGATTCAATGGATAACATGCAGGAGAGATTTCTTATGGAGGACCTCAGGGATGAATATAATCAAGAAATATATGATTGGTATGATTTTGAGGCCGATTGTGATGATTGGTATATGGATAGTTGTCATTTCTTGGATGACAACCACTTCCATATTTTATTGGATGACTCTACTCCACCTTCTATAGAGAACATAAATATCCCACATCAGGAGCTATTTATGATTACCAGCGTCTAGCCTACATATTCTACAATGGTATTGTTCCTTCCAGATTCAACGTTGACCCTTTCCCAATATGTGGCTGGATATTTTTATTTGGATCTATATGATATGTGTCAGTCTTGGGAGCATCATTTTCAATTGGTTATTGGGTGTCAATATCTTCCATGTGGAGTTCACATGAGCACTTAGACACGGGACCCTGGTATACAATGAAGGTTGGACTACTTCAACATGGTGGACTTGATTTCTCAATGGGACCCTGGTTCTCTAGTCTACTTCATCATTATGGTTCACACTTATCCATGGGACCCTGGTTCGATAGTTTACTTTAGCACTATGGTTCACACTTATCCATGGGACCCTGGTATCTGATTGTACATCAAGCGTTGAGGACAATGCTTTCATAAGGGGGATGGAATGTTAGGTAGCTAGAGAGGTAGTGGGGGGGGGCATAGGGCCCATAATGATAATAATGGAGGACATTCAATGTAAGGTGGACTAGGTTCACTATATTGTTAAATAAGGCCCACTATGGTAGTTAGATATAATAAATGAGTAGTTATATATGATAAATGTAAGAGGACTTCTTAGAAGGTTCTACTTATAGAAGATTCCTCCTCTAGAATGTTCTCAGGTGATGATAACACTATATAAAGGGGTTCAAGAAATGTAAGGGATATGAAGAAAAATATTGTGTTTGGAGTTGAAGCTCATTAGGAGGAAGCCCCCTCGAGGAGGCAAGTGAACAGGAGAGGATCCCTTTCATAATAGGATCCATTGTATGGTGTTTCCCTACCACAAGGGTTTGATAGTAATAAAAGATATTTTTCATATTGTTATTCTAGATTGTCCTTTGGATATATTGTGTATTCAACATTTGTGGTGATTATATTTGTATATCTATTCTATTTCTTAACAAAGATGAACTTATAGTCTCCTTGGCACACTCCTTGCGCTCATCTAAGCCTTTCAATGACTTCTCTCTTAGCCTTCCTGGAAGTCTTAAAGCATCTCCTTTCCTTTGTCAATGCACTCTTGCAAAGCCTTCCTTCCTCGGAGTGTTCAACAACCCTAAGATTCTCTTAAGGATTCCAACACTTCAGAATGTGTTGCTCAAGTACACCCTAGTACTTACTCTACGCCCTCCTGACAGAGTGTTAAAAAGTATTCAGTAACTCTGGGAAATGCTTCCTCTTACACAGTCTTTATTTCCAAGGTACCCAACCACCTTGAAATTTCCTCACGAGTCTGTGAATTATCCTGGTGTGCCCTCCCGATAGCTTCTCTTTTGACTCGACTGAGTTCAGATACACACTCCTTGCGTCAGCTCACAGAGTATCAACTCTCGGTCGTGGACTCCTTGCACTTAGCCTTGAGAACCAGACTTAATCCAACACGCTCACAGATAGAAAGTTATACTTCTATCCCTGTAGATGATTTCTAACATAAATATACAACCCAAATGCATATGAATGACATTCATAACAAAACATCTATTACATAGAAATTGATAAAAAAGAAAAAATGTTACTTTCTATTAATGGTGGAATGTCCATTACAACATATGAGTCTGGACTACAACTGAGTCTCAGCTCTTAATTCTCCTATGAATCTATCTCCTACATCTGATGCCTACTCTACTGGAAACAATACAAGAGTTTATACAAGAAGGGCTTGCCCAGCTTCCCTCCAACCTAAGCTAGAGGTGTCTAATCACCTTTCAAACGCTTGTCTAATGGGAAGATTACAATGATGGAAATCTGATCCGAATCGGATACAGATACCTCCTAGCCTCAACCACTTAATGGAGACCTTATCTCCAGCTTGTGAGAAGGCACAATTTGTCTCTTCCAACCTGTCATCATTTATTGCCTTGATCATGCTTTAGATTTTTGAAGGAAAAATGAGAGGGCGATACCTCTCCCTTCTTTGAATGTGCACCACTTGTTCTAATCAGCTGGTGCGTGTTGATGTAGAGTGATGCTCCTGCATCATACTCCAAGGCTACAAAAATCCATGATCTCTTGCTCATGAGCTTCCTAGCTCTGTTGAAATCCTCCTAGATCCCAAAATTTCTCCTGGAGATGTCCTCCTACTCCTATTTGCTCCTGCTGCTGCATCTTCATATTCCCTTCTACTCGTGCAAATTCCTTTCTGTCTAGCTTCTCCTTGCTCATTGCTTCTTCTGTTGACCTCAACATCAACCTCTATATCTCCTCTACGACTTCTTCAAACTGTTTCATGAGATGGTTCAGCTTGTGGAGTCTGCTCAACTACAACTATTCATGCCGCTCTGTGGGTCAGATATTCTGATATCCCATGCTTCTGTCGTCCCTTGTGACGCCAACTGGCTACTCTGTTGCAGACTTCAATTCCATAGTCTTGCCACTAAACTGTTGTTTGACTACTTCTTCTAATATACTAACTCTTGTCGGTTCTTTGGATGGTTCTATTCCATATTTCTCTATCTGCAACTCGTGTTGGTATGTCTCCTCTGGCATGTTTGTCTCATGGGAGTAACCCTCTAGTTACAGACTATCTAACTAATCCTCCAGTGCCTTTAACTTCATCTTTGACTGAGTGAGTAACTCAACTGGGTACTCCTCTTCTGTTGGGATAGACTTCAATATTTGTTCTGCCTCCTCCATGATAGTATCATCTTGTTGTCCTCTTGTTGTATATGCAACATTTTTGCTAACCTCTCCTCGACTTCTTGACATAAATATCTCGACTCCTCCAATGACCAGAACGCACCTCTGATCCTTCTCCTCTGTGATGAAATTTTCCAACTTGTCATCATATTCATTCATGCGGCTTGCAACTCCACATGAATATTCATATGGATGAGGCCTTTCCCCCTCCTCTCCATCTTTCAAAGCCTCCTACTGACGTGAACTCTCAACTGAGCTCATTTCTTCTCCCTTTCCCACTAGGAAATTTGGGATGTCTCCTCTGCCCCCCTAGAAGTTTATTAGATCAACTGATCCCTTCACATTGCCCACTTGGAAACCTACGAGACACCTATCAGATCTCTTTCCCTCATCGCTGATGTTTTTTAAATATCTCAACCACCTCTTCAACACCTGTCGTTGCCTTTGGGCCAACAACATTCGAATAGGCCACTTAGTTTTCCTTTTCAAAGCCCACTCATACCTCCAACGCACCTTTTCTTCATGTTGCATATTGAATGATAGCATCTCCATCTTGGCTCAGATTTCACTAAGCTCCTTGTCTATCTCCACTTTGATTTTCTATGGGAAGACTTCTCCTTGACCGCGCTCTGGACTTCCAATGACCATCTTGCTTCACCTGCAGCCCTTCTGGATGTTTATCATCTACTGCACACCTTGGAATAGTCTTCACATAGTATCACACCCTGTCTTCCATGTATACAGAAATAAATTTTGTGACCTCTCTGATACCACTTGCTGCAACCCTCTCCTTCGAGGCTGCGTAACCTCCCGATCGAGGATCGTTCAAAACACCTGAGTCGGATTGACTCTTCGACTCCCTGTTGGAACTCGACAAACTCTACCACAGGTCCTTCCTTTCTCTAAAGTGCAGGTTCTCTTAAACCTTTGAACAAAGTTGGTGGTGTCACTTATCTCTCTGTGGTAGGCCCTTTCTATCGCGTTTCCTTAGGCTATGTCCTGGGGCTCAATCACACAAAGCGCTTCGGTCTTCAGGCTTCGATTCTTTGTACGAAAGCCAATTCTTGCATTCCCAAACTCTGAATCGACAAACTTCAAATGCCCGAGGGTCAATGGCCCTCATCCCTCCTTCTGACCGATGACTGCAATCTACTCTAGACTCCATCCTTCAAGAGTCTCTTGATGTCCTTCTCCGATATCTCCTAGAATATTATTCCTCCATATTAGTGGACTTCTTCCATGTGTCCCCTCCATATCCAACGATCTATATTTAAACCTCTCTTCGCGACTTTGAGAAGATATTTGTTTTCTCTTGGAAAAACTCTTGAAGCTCCAACTCCTGGATCTCCCAATATTCTACCACCTGTCTCCTCCTAACGATGGATGATTTAAATATCTCCGGGACTTCGGCAAGTACTCAAACTTCTTGCACACTTAGCATAATTTCTTATCAAGACTTCGGTTGTTCTTGGTCTTCTGCTTCACTCCTTGTAGAGCTATGCGCAAATTCTTCTGCGACTTTTCTCGGCTTGAAAACCCCCAAGGTTCCCAGTTCCTCTACGTCCTTCAGTGAACTTTCTCATGCCCTCCTAGAAACTTGATTCCCTTCCTCCTGATCTTGTAAGATGAAATTACAGTCTCATTGGCATACTCCTTGCACTCAGCTAAGCCTTTCGACGAATTATCCCTTAGCCTTCATGGAAGTCTTAAGGCATCTCCTTTCCTTTGTCAATGTACTCTTCCAAAGTCTTCCTTCCTCATAGTGTTCAACAACCATGGGATTCTCTTAAGGATTCCAACACTTCAAAATGTGTTGCTCGAGTACGCCCTCGTACTTTATCTATGTCCTCCTGGTAGAGTGTTACATATTATTTAGTAAATTTGCCCAGTGCTTCCTCCTAGAGAGTCTTTCTTTTCAAGGTACCCAACCACCTTCAAATTTCCTCCCGAATCTGTGAATTATCCTGGTGTGCCCTCTTGGCAGCTTCTCTTCTGACTCGAATGAGTTCATATATGCACTCCTTGCATTGACTCAAAGAGTCTCAAATATCTATCGCGCACTCCTTGCACTTATCCTTGAGAACCAGACTTAATCCAACACGCTCATAGATAGAAATTTGTACCTCAGTCCCTGTAGATGATTTCTAACATACATATACAACCCAAATGCATATGAATGACATTCATAACAAAACATCCATTACACAAAAATTGATAAACAGGAAAAAAATGTCCTTTCTATTAATGGTGGAATGTCCATTACAACATTTGAGTCTAGACTACAACTGAGTCTCGGCTCTCAATTATCCTATGCATCTATCTCCTACATCCGATGCCTAATCTAATGGCAAAAATACAAGAGTTTATACAAGAGGGGTTCGACGAGATTCCCTCCAAGCTAACCTAGAGGTGCCTAATCACCTTTCAAATGCTTGTCTAATGGGACGATTACAATGATGGAAATCTGATCTGAATTGCATACAGATCCCTCCTACCACCAACCACTTAATGGAAACCTTATCTCCAACTTGTGCGGAGGCACAATTTGGCTCTTCCATCCTGTCAGCATTTATTTCCTTAATCATTCTTTAGATTTTTGAAGTCAAAATGTGAGGGAATCACCTCTCCCTTATTTGAATGTGAACCACTCGTGCTAATCAGCTGGAACATGATGAGTTAAAGTGATGCTCCTACATCATTTTGTAAAATTCGAACCCAACTGGGATTCAAAAAAAGTTCTCTAGTGGGCTTGGATTTTGGTCGAAGTGGAAGTAAGAGAGGGTTTAGTAGGAAACATCGACTTGGTTTATGCCATAATTACCTGGAACTAGAAGGTATATTACTATATACTACCCTTCAAGTGTCATGGTTTCCATGAAATTGGACACTTACACTCTTAGTGCTCCAGAATTTCCCTAGTGCAACAATCCCATGCAAGTAAGTGGAAAATAAAGTCCACAATAAAAAATAAAGATTCAGTGGAGGTCGGATCAGTGGAAGGAAATAATGAATATTGTCACCTAGACAACAACAAAGGGGTCCTTTCTAGTCAACCACTGGGACAATTGGTTTCCCAAGATCCTTCTTCAACTATGCTTCCCAAACCCCCTTATCTTCGCCTTCATTATTTTTTAGTGTTAGCTCCTTCTTTTCTCTCAATCCCTCTCCCTTCTCCCAGGTCCACTCTCTCCCCTGTTGAACTCCTCTCCCTCACCTCTCTCTCATATCAACCATATGCATAGGAAGTTGACCTCGCAAGATCTCCCTCTCCCTCTCCCCCTCCCCTGAAAGATCCCTTAACGATGCCACCCCCCTTCTGCTCTTCTCAGGATCCCTCATCTCCCACTCATGAATATTATCCCTCATATAATCCCATCCCTTACTTCCCTAAATCTCCCCTTTCTCCTCGGGGTAAGAGATTTTCCTTGAGGTCCAAATCCAGGAAGACCACCCCTTCTTTTGGAGGTTTGTCTCATAACCCCCCCTCTCACTCAGGCAGGTAGAAAATCCTTCATCTTGAAAGAAAAAGAGAGAGAACTCATAGAAATTCACAAAGGCATCCAATCTACCATCACAATAACTCTTAGAGTAGGAAAATCCCCTTAGACAAGGGAAAATTGATCTTTCTCTCTTTCAACATGTGTGGGCTAGGGGGTTCCCCTATGAAGCTAGCCCTCAAAAGAATGCTCCCTAGCCTAAAACCAGACATCATTCTCATCCAAGAGACAATGTGCTCTGTCGAGAAATCCAAAGAAGGTCCTTCATCCCTTGGCTTTAGAATTAATCCTTCAGCACAATCGATGCCTCATGTCCCTATGGAGGTATACTCATTGGATGGAGCCCAAACTTCCAGGCTCTATTCTCTTATTTCTCTCACTCTATAATTTCAATCATATTACAACACACGAAAAGTAATTTATCCTTCTCAAGGGTGAAAATTTATGGTTTGTATTCTGATAGGACCTCCTTTTGGGAGGATTTGGTCTCTACAGGATTTTTTAGTGACCCTTTCTTAGTGGTGGGGGGGGATTTAAATCTCAACCTCTCCATGTGGGAATTTTTCAGTGCACACCCTAGATTCGACAGGAAAAGTGGTTTTTTCCAATCCTTTTTTGAGAAGGCCAACCTGGTGGACATCGAACCTGTAAAAATTTCCCCTACTTGGCGGAACTTCACAACAAAGGAAGAGGAAGTGGCAAAGAGAATAGAATGCTTCTTAGTATCTGAAGGCCTACTGAACTTTGTCACAAATTTCAGATCTGGAGTAGAGGTGGGAGTTATTTTAGACCATAGACCTGTCATAGTATAATTGACCTTGGGTTTTGAGTTCTCCCCTCCACCCCTTAAATTTTGTCAATATTTTTTGGAAGAGGAATATTTCAAGAATATGTTCCTTTCCTCGTAGGCCAATATCTCCCCCCTAAATCATTATCCACTCATGGTACAATTTTCAACAAATATAAAAAAATTTAAAAACGCCATAAAAAATTGGCTCCCTTTATGGAAGTCAAAGAGGTCCCGACACATCCAGGACTATTACACATTATTTTCGTCATCCTTATGATCGTTAATGATGTAAACCTATATGTTGCCTTCATAGGGGTCAGTGGCCTGAATTTCTGAAGAAAGAAGGGAGAAGAACTTTCCCTGAGAGAAGAAGTTGTATTTTCCTTTGTAAAACCCTATTAAGGAGGATTTCCACAAGCTGCTATATACACAAGGTGCGGAAATGCCTGATTTCCACAAGTTGCGCTATAGCTAGGTTGTAGAGTTTTCACAGGTTGCACTATAGCTAGGGTGTGGTGGCCTTCGTATGTGGTAAAAATGAGCATTTTCTCAATGCTTGTAGAAGGGGAAGCTTCTAAGGTGAGGTGGCCTTCGAATGGTTTGGATCTTACTCGCTTTCATGATTAGTGGGATCATCCTAGCCTCCTCACCTTATCCTCTTCATCTTATAAAAGGAGAGGAGCTCTCATGGAGAAAGTTAGTTGGATTGAGCTTAGGAAATTTAGCTTGTAGCTTGGAGTTTTTGGAGCTTGTATGTTGGCTTTGAGCTTTGCTTTGTCAAGATAGATTGTGAGTAGCTATCAGATACACAGTCTCAGAATCCATTGGAGCAAGAAGTGTGTGGGAAGAAAGGAACTATTGGAAGGAACCTGACAACATCAAGGCATTTGGTTGTATCTTTCTTCCACATTATTTAATATAGATATACTTTTATTTCCTATATGAATAGTGTATGTCCATATTGTATGATTCCTTGATCACATACATAGTTTCATGTCAAATAGACTCTGTTATTCTTGTCTTTGTTTGCATGTGTTTATTTACAGATATTTCTCTGTAGGCCTCCTGACAAAGCTTGGATTGCATTTGCGAAGTCGGATCTTCAATATTTAAAAGGTATGTTCTAGATCCATTTCACATTTGATAATCAAATCTAAGGAAAGAGTAGTGTATTGTCTTGTTTTGTTCTAGTTTCGTAGTGAATATAGGGGGATTGATTTGTGTCCGCACTTAACAATTGGCCTAATAACAAGGACACTCAAGAAAAATTAGCCGAGGTCCATAGATCCCTAGAGGAATCCCCCCTTTCTATTGCAAATTTAACAGAATTAAGAGATTTGGATGATAAACGTGCCAAGTGGCTCAAGACAGAGGAACAAGAATGGTGTATCAAGAGTAGGGATCTGTGGATAAAAGAAGGAGACAACAACTCAACGTTTTTTCATCAATTTACAAACTATCGAAGAAACCTAAACACCATATGGGAAATCAAAGATGAACAATGGAATGTG
>JASDQU010243200.1:80274-90736 GCA_032191745.1 Picea mariana
ATTTTATTTATGTCGGCTTTAGGCCATTCGTTGTAATTATACCTCCTAGTCTCCTATATATACCAAGGAGACATTTTTCATTTGGAATCATTTGGTACTTGAAGATTTAAGTGGGGTAAAAGGAGGTTGCCCCCTAGAAGAGGCTTATTATCTGAACTTATCTCTGTTTCAAGGCGTTGAGTACTTTTCCTGAGGTTTTTCCATGCTATATTGATGTTTGGTTCTTAACAAATGTTGTGTGCATTACATCATATTTTAGTACTGGTGAGGCTTACCAATGTCACACCAATCTCCACAACTTGCGACTTGACCCTCAAATACATCTCAAATCTAACTCCATATGATCTCTGCATCTCTCAACAAAATACAAACTTCAATTCAAAACTCAAAAGGATGCTCAAAGTACTTCACTCATGCAAAAGTGATAATGAATTATTTCATAAAAGTACACAAAAGACACTCAATATACCTCATACATCTTTTATTTATACTATAAAATGGGTAAAAACCCTTACATTATGACTCAAAACCCTAATTCTAAGTGAACTCCACTTGTCGACTTTCTAACTCCTTGCATGTGGTTGGTATTCAATCCAAATCTTTGTTTCTTTGACTCTGCATTGGTCTTTCTTCTTTCCCAGCACACTTATTTCTTTTACCTTTTGTCACATTGGTTCCCTTATTTCCTGGCATGTGCTGCTTCCTTTGGCCCATCTAGTTACCTCACCAAAAATTTCATGCTCCAAAAAGGAACTTGGTGAAGTACTAAGGAACATATGAGATATGGAGAGGGGTTTAGAGAGGGGCCAGAAGAAGGAAGAAATGGACCCCATTACGATGGATGAGGAACAAAACAAGGAGATATTGATCAGAGTGGGAGTGGCACACAACAAACGAACCTACCATTATAATATCAATAGTAAGAAGAGTGAAGTATTTGAGTGAGAGGGATTGGATAGTGACATGGAAGAGGTAGAGGATCATTGTGTGATGAGGCAGATTGAGGAAATTCTATGCGCCACATATGAGATGAAAACTAGAGGTCAATGATTCAGTGAAAAAGAAGGGTCTCCATTCTAGATCTAAATTAGTGTGGAACCCACAACCCCATATGCAACTATAAAATCTGAAGAGAAAGGACCGGTTATCTAAAAAGTGATTAGTATTAGAAGGATTTTTATAAGATGAGGTTCCAATGGAAATTCAAGTAGAAGTATACCTTCATCTAGCAGTAGTCAAGTATATTGTTTACATGGAGGTGGTAGTACATCAAACTTCACAATGGCAGGAGCAGATCCAACTATTAGGTTACCTGTGTTTCATGGAGAAGGGTTGGATGACCTAATTTTTTTTATTTATCTATGAGAAGATATGGGTAGATAAGAAGATCACATATGATGATACAAATGTAGCACAAATTGCAATAACATTCAGATACTGCTCACTGGATTGGTATATGGGTCTTGTAGTAAACATTCCACTAGGAGCACCTACAACTATCGTAGATTTGAAGAAGGAATTAATCAATGAATTTCAGTGACCAAGTTTAGAAGATCATTTTATAAATGCGATGATAGAAATAAAAAAGAAGATAGGGGATTCAGTTTGGGAAGTTGACCAGAAGTGAAAGAGACGAAAAGGTAAGTTGAAGTATCCTATCATAGATATGCAACATAGAAAATTATTTGTTAATTCATTATTGACACATTTGAATTATCCATTCAATTCAAGAAACAAAAGTTCAAAAATCATGTGAAGGCCTTGGAAGTAGTCTTGCAATTGGAGGAAAATCAATATTAGCATACATATATAGCTGTGGAAGATCTAATAGAATATTTGAAGAATCTGACATTTCAGTTGAACAAAAACAAGGGAAGGGAGAAGAGGGAAGATGTATGGTGCACATTATGAAGAAAATAAGGAAATCATAAGAATGAGTTCCCAACCATTGTGAAATACTTGGGAGAAGGAATGTCGAATCCTTTACCCACAGGAGGACCATGGTGTGAGATATGTAGAACACATGGACATGATCCTTATCATTGTCCCATGATGCAAAATTATCAAACAATACCCAAGAGTAAATTATGCAACTTATCTAAGTTTGTAGGACATGAAGACAAGGATTGTAGAACCTTGGAAATAATTAAGGAAAGGAATTCAGATGTAAGATGAATTAATGATAGAACAACCTGCACAACAGTTTACAGCGCAGCTGTAGTATAATAACATGCAACAATTTGCAACACCACTATAGTGTAACAACAACAACAATTTCTAGTGCCACCGTAGTATAATAATGTGTAGATAGAATACAATCAGGCACCATAGTATAGTGCACATTGCAGAGACAATCAAGGAAACAGGGGTGGCTTCAAAGGAGGAGGTTGTGGAGGAAGCATATTTGGAGTAAGTACAGGACCGGTAACCTGTCACAATTTACAAAAACCAAGACACTATTCAAGATATTGTCCACAACCACCAACAACATGTATGTATTGTTGTGCAACAAATTATGATACAAAAGAATGTCTGACACTATTGACAAATATACATGAAAAGAGGAACTAGAAAATTCATAATGTTCAATGGATTGTTGTAGAAAATAGATAAGAGGGTGGGAAGAAGATCAATATAGTGACTATATGTGGAGCCAAGACAAGAGCCGATGTAACAAAGAAGAATCAAGATCAACACCAATGGGTTAGAAATAATATAAAACATCAAGAAAACTTTGATGCGCAGAAAGAGAAGGATACATTCAAGGAGGCTAGACAAGATATTTTGAAGGATAATATTGTGTCTACTTCAGGTACAAATACAGGAGATGATGTACCAATATATGAGATGCCTCATCTATTTGATGGTACCAATAAATATCATCCTTCAGAACAAGTAAGTAATATGAGAAACATTTTGGGGTCTTCTATGAAGTTGTTGAATGATAAAAACTCTTTACATGTATTACAAAGTCTATTAGAAAAGTGAAATTCTATAGAAGAGATGAAATTAGAATAGAGAATAGTCAATCAAGTTTGTAAGAAGAGAAAAACAATTAGGGAGTTCAGGTTGAATGACAATATAGGGTATTTCAATATGAGTGATATAAAATTAGACTTAGGATCTAAAGTAAATGTTCTTCCTAAGAAGAGATGGGAAGCCATGGGGGAACCTACACTGAGATATTGATCACCTATTCAGTTGAAGTAAGAAAATCAGGATAGAGTGATACCAATTGGTAGATTAAAAGTCATACCAGTGGATTTAGATGGTGTGTGCACCATGGAAGACTTTGAAGTGATTGGCATAGTAGATAACACTATGCCCTATCCAACATTGTTGGGAATGGATTGGGAATTATAAAACCATACTATAATCAACTTGAAGAACATGAAAATAATATTTGAATCAAGAGAATATAGAGTCATTGCACGATTAGATCCTTCATAGGGAGGAAGATATGTTGAACATGCAACATAAAACTTTATTACAAAATACATAAATCAATTGTATAGAATTATTGTGCGAGAAGAAGATTACATCAACCCAACAATATATGGAATTCTCAGCTGGAGAATCATTAGTTCTTGTGCTTCATATTTAGACACAGGTCTAGAAAAATGGAAGTAGCGTTTGCATGATTTATCTAGAAGAATATGTGTAAGGATGACGCGCGCACTAAGATGGGTTGGCACAAAGGTAAGAGAACCTCGAACTAGCCAGAATGATTTAGAATGTTTTTTAATCTAGTTTGAGTCAAAAGTAGTGGAAAATAAAATATTACTAGTATTGGACATGTCATTGAAATAAAAACCTTCACAATGGTGGGGTATGAACAAAGAGAAGATCAATAACTAGTATCAATGAAAGAGACTATTGCACATTATATTTGGTAGAGAGCGAGAGAATAGATATGTAGAAAAGTATGATGGAATTGGACAAACCAGAGAACATGTAGACATATGTATAATCCAATGGATATTAGTACCACTAGAGGAATGGACACATCACTTTATTCACACATTAGAAGGAATTCCAAGGAATTGGTACAAAGTATTTGAACTGCGCAAAGAAACTACAAATTGGGAAGACTTGCAACAAAATCTTGTGATCACATTTTCATTCAAGCATGAGAGTACAGAGATAGACACAACACTAGAGTTCTTACGAGATAGGAATTTTGGAGAACCTGAAGTGGAAATCATGACATATTATCATAAAGAAAAGCGACAAACAATCAGATAGTTGATACATTTCTACCATGTCGCAGAAAATTACCTAGTAGAAGAAAAATCACACGATATTCAAATAAAAAAAGTTGAAGGAGAAAGAGGTCCCTAGTTATAGTCAGAATATTTTTATTCACCATTGAAGATATAGAAGGTAAATATTGGAACAACAAAGAATACAAATATTCCAATTATTGGAGACTATTGGGACAATCATACAGTAGAAACAATAAAAGAATTATCGCGCAAGTATAGTGACCTATTTCCAATGACATTTTAATAGATGAAAGGGGTAGCAAGAGAACTTGGAGAAATGAAGATCCATTTGAAACCATATTCCAGACAAATAAGATAGAGACCTGATAGGTTGAATCCATTTTCTAAAAAAATGGTTAAGACATAGATTGATAAACATGACAGAAAGTGTCTCAGATCAAGAGGCATAACTCAGGAAATATTGGCTCGACTCATGGAATTATAATAAGACATGATTAGGGATGGTTTCCATCAATAAGTATAGAAAGCAAAGGACAAATATTGGCATGAAAGAAACATTAAGAAGAATAAATTTAAGAAAGGAGATTTGATTCTCCTCTATGATAGTCAATATTTGTAGCACCCAGGGAAGTTCAAGATGCATTGGGTAGGACCAGATGTGATAAAGTTTGTCACAAATGGAGGTGTTGTGCTGCTGCAGGACTTATCAAGAAAAGAGATTCAAGGAAAGGTGATTGGTATTCGACTAAAACTGTATAGGGAAATTCAACCTACTAACCCTTAGTAAATGTTGTGCAAATAAGTAGAGTTGTACATAGTGTATATAGTAGGAGTTAAAAGAAGAAAAAAAAAAGAAAAAAATATAGAAAAAAGAAGAAAAAGGAAGAAAAACCTAGAAAAAGAAGAAAAAGATAAAAAATATGTAGTAGATGGATAATTGGTATGAAAAAACTTGAAGACACTACGTGATAGATAAAGGTGACAATATAGCAAACATAATGCAACGATATAGAGAGTTTTCTGAAAAATAAAGATGACAATCGTAAAAGTGGGATACGTTAGAGAATTTATGATATAAAAGTAGGAAATGTAGACTTATGACATGACTTATAAGAGTAGACTCATTGTGACTTGGAGACAATTGATATAAGGAGAAAAAATGTTTTTTGAGCACGTATTTATGAAGGAATCAATGATGATTCAACGCAATATTTTTAGGATTTTTTGTAGTATGGCATCGACAAAGGTTCGAGCTCCTAGTCACATGATAAGGAAAACACGCAATGCCACAAGATCGTCACAGGAGAAAGAAACAAAAGTTGAAAACCCTAATAAAAAAGCAGGATTCGTAGACGTGGACGTGATTCCATCACCTAAACCAGTGAGTCAAACAATGGTTTAAGAGAAAGAACGAGCAATAGAAGAAATGGATGTGGATCCAAGGGTTGAAGAACAAAACCCCACTGAAGCACAAAACCCTATGTAGAATCTAGGTTTGGGAGAACCACAACAGATGAACGAAGAATATGATGAAAGAACTGAATCAGATGAGCCTAGGGCAGAGGCCGAACAAGTACAAAAACCTATCTTAGAAACATCACCGAAAACAAATTAACAAGTATAGGTGGAAGATGTCAGAGGTGAACCAAATTCATACACATAAGTAGAAGAGGATGCACACCAGGAAGTAGGGACATCCACCGTGAAAAAGAAGAAGGAAATAACCAGTGCAGAGGTCATTGTGCAAGAAAGAATAAGTTACAATAGTACTACCATGCATACTAGAAGGAGTGACAATCCTTCCTAACATTTTATGATGTGTAGAAAAATTGAGGTACAAATACCATGATATATCAGATAAAGATAAATTCTTTGAGTTTGGACCATAGGTCTATATTGAGATAAAAGGGACAAGTTCGTCAGGAGTTTAAATATTATAACCAAAGTAGTTTCTTAGAGGTTTGTATAACACAAGGATAATGAACTTATTGGAAATCCCTCATTTTGGAAGGGGAAAGGATGTGAATAATTGTGTCAAACAATTACTAGCCTTGGTGCATGTAGGTATTTTTTGGATGGTCAAGATGGTATCAATGAATGTTGATCTAATTGCATCAATCACAGGTCTTCCAACTGATGGAGAGAAGCAGGAACAATTCCTGGATGAAAAAACTAAGAAGAAGGCCCTGGAAGAGGAGATGAGGAATACATATGGAATAGAGAGAGGGTCCATGGGAATTATAATCAGGAGGATAAATGAACTTACGACAAAATTGGAAAATAAGTTAATGACATGTAAATTGTTAAGGAAGTGTCGCAAAGAATAAGTACCATCATGAGTGATAGTAGCAGTTACGCAGTGCACAAAGAGGACTTTACTTATTTGAAGTCCATACATATTGAACTTATTTTTGGATGATTGCAAAGATGCAAAATAATTAGGCACAAAGTTCCATTATTTGTGGTTGATCATACTTATTGCATTGGTAGGTTGAAGACACCCCAAATACAATGTGTTTTGTCAAAGGATAGGAAAGTGCCACACAACACAATATGCAACATTGTGGTACACCTCAACCGAAAAATAAAGGAAGGCCTACTCCAGTATATTTGTGATGTATTTTGATGAAATACAGGAAAAGGTGGTTGCAACATGGAGGATACCACTAGAAGTGGTGGAGCAGCATAAGAACATAGAAAATTTCTAGGTGTCTAGACACTACATATCGATTCAATCCAAAAGGGACCCAAACAAGAATTGGCTACATATGAGGTATTCCATCACTGGAGAGGAATTCCAATGGGCCATGAAATACTATCCAAGTGAGTGGAAGGTACCAATGGTCTCAAATAAGGGATAAAAAGGAAAGAAACCAGTAGAAGTTGGCACATCGGAGAAATCAAATAGTCCATTGACTAATATAAGGAAGGTTGATGAGCACACAAAGGATATAGGAGGGAGTGAAACAATGAGAAAAAATAAAAAAAATACTACTGAAAATCTAGCAGTACAGAAGAAGGATCACATTGATGTAAGGAATGGAGGAACACAACAAAATGATACTAATGGAGGATGATGCAAACCCCCTATGAGCTCGTGCGACCTCTTGGTCTAGGATCGAATTACACAGGAGAAAAAACGGCTCTCGTGTCCTCACAAAACCCTTAGATCTCTTACCACAGGCCTTTTCCTCTCTTACTAAGTGAGAATTCGTATTTGTGAGGGTCTTGTTTCTCCAGCGGAGTAAGTGCACATGACCTTAGGTGTAAAATATGGGGCTTAAAATTGGAAGTGAAAACTCCAATTCCTCCAAACAACCAAAATGGTGAACTCCTGAAGATTTTGGGGATCAATGGTCCACACTTCTTTCCACAATATACAGCTAAAAGGAACTCCAGGCCTCCGGGATTCAAAATATTTTGTGACTCCAAAACACAATACCTCTGAACTAGCGAAGTTTGAATTCTATAGATATGATGGTTAATGTTCTCCTTGGATCAACGGTCTGCTCTCACTAAGGACTTCGAGATTTGACACATTTTCAACCTCAACCAACCACTTCTCCCAAACTACCAAAATCCCAAAAATTTTTGAGATTAATGATCCACCCTCTACTCTAGATCCATGGTCTAGATTCACTCCGAGCTCTGGGGTTTCTGGACTTTTCACACTAAAATAAATTTCACCCACAACCTTCAGGATGGTTGAATTTTGAACACTTGGAAATCTATAGACACATGTACTCAAAAGCCAATGGTCAGGATTTTCTCTGGAATTCAGGATTTCGGAGGATTCTTCACTTCACCCAACAACAACCAAATTCTCCTAGAGTGTTGAATCATGAAACCACTCATGGATATAACGACTCACAGTCACTCTCTAATATATGATGTATATTCACTTTGAGACTTCGATATTTGGGGAATTTTCCTCCTTAACAACAACAAATTAGAAAACTTTCAGAGCAGCGAAGTCCGAAGAACTTGGGGATTTAATAACCATGCTCCTTTCCTTGATCCAATGACTCTGAGGTATTCTGATATCTCCCAAACAGATCTCGTCCATTCACCCTTAAAGAAAAAGGGATTTCTCTTCTTGAATACTTACTATTTTTATCCTTCCTAAGATTTATCACTTAAAGGACTCAAACATTGGCACATACTTTTCACTTCTCTCCTAAGATTTGGACTTTGAAAATTCACCTGCACACTCCTTGCATTATCTCTCCTCTGAGATTTTTCAACACTTAACTAAGTGTCATCTCTCTGCACTCTCTGCATTGGTTTCCCCTCATATATTTTATACTCCAGTGAATATAGGCACACTCCTTGCGCTCTCTCTATGTAAACTCATGCTATCTCTCCAGAGCTATTTGAACCTGCAGACGGTTCAACCTTCTCACTCCTTGTGTGGGATCTGCGCACTCCTTGCACCATGATTTTAGAAGAGAAACAATTGAAACTTTAATTATTATTAAGGGTTTGTTCAACCAACCATAGGGTGCACACAAACACACATGTAGAGATAAATAACATAACATTTACTCAATTACTCAAAGATAAGAAATCTCAAAAATTGAAAGAAATTCTCCCCATCTAAATTCCTTCAGCAAATATTTACAAGGATTTCAACAACCTTCAACAGCTTTCAACATTTCTTTTCACTCTCTATTTTCAGCAACCTCGTCTAGGCATACATTACATTGACTTATACATGAAGGAGATTCTTAATCCTTCCTCCTGACTATTCTAATGCTTTCATATCATAATTAAAAGAATCCTACCACTAGCATTATTACAATAAATGAACAATTACAATGTAGATATGAGTCGGTGCTCAAAATATGTACAATCCTACAGGCATTAAAATAAATTACAATCTCCTGGAGCACATAAAATGGCTCTATATCAAGGTATAATGGGATGTTTAATTACAAAGTTTTCAAAATTAAAGTGACACACCCTCTTTGGAATCCAAACTAGGTAAAGTGCGATGCGTTGGATGCTCAGTTGTTTTCCACTGCGCCTCATTAAATGTTGATGGTGATGCTCTTGCATCATACTCCCCTAAACAAAAATATTCATGGAATCCTATCCATGAGATCCTCCACTCTCTTTCCATGCTTCTAGATATCGTTTTCAATTATCCAACTGCCAAGTTCTGCTGGATGATCCTTCCATTTTACCAGATATTCAAAATAAACTTTTCTCCTGGTTCTTTTAGCAATTCTCTGATCCAAAATATTATCTATCTATGGCTTCTCTACTATGGGCATCTGTCAATCCCAATGAATATCCTCTTGACCATATGTCCCTTTTGTGTCATTAATATGGTAAGGGTATAAGTCTTCTACATTAAATATTCGTGAAATTCCAATGTCCTCTGGCAGTTCATTCTCATAAGAATTTGTAGCAAATTTTCTGAGGATTTTGCAAGGTCCTATCTTCTTCGTCTTCATCTTATTGTATTTCCCTCTTGGAAATATTTCTTTCCTTAGTTGTGTCAAGACTTGGTCTCCAATATTAAAATTCACCTCTGTTCTTCTCTTGTCTATTCTATTCTTGTATCATTGGCTGCTATCATGTAGCTTTCCTTTGATTTGATCATGCAACTTATGCATCTCTACAACAAAATATTCTACTCCAACACTTCAAAATTTAGCTTGTCCTAAATATATCAACTCTGAAATTCCCCTTGGATTCATTCCATATACTATATAGAATGGTATCTTACTAGTAATCATGTTTCATGACTCATTATATGAAAACTTCGCTTGAGGAAAAAAATGATCCCACTGATTATTATGTTTGTTCGAAAACACAGGTATTCCAACAGAGGATGAACAACTTCAATAACCACTCACATAACTAGATAAAATATCAACACATAATGTTTTCATGTGGTAAAACCCCTACAGGGAAACATCCACGTCCCCAGCCAACATGACCACTTGGAGCAGTTTATTAATGCAAAGAAAAATATTACAAAGAGATTTTAAAAGAGAGTTTCTCACAATCGATCATCGGAAAATGACCCTCCATGCTCTTTAAATAGAGATCATGGACTAATCGAGTGTTAATACATGGATTAATGGCCATTAAGATCGAGGAGGGTATGAACCATCAGATTACTCTATGTTGGAAACATATCGTGACCATCGGATTGTTAAGAACCAAATATCAATATAGCATAGAAAAAACTCATAATAAGTACTCAACGCCTTGAAAAAGAGAGA
>JASDQU010243200.1:91156-121264 GCA_032191745.1 Picea mariana
TCTTTTAGGTAGTTCTTTGATATTTCTTCTCTACAATGCCATAGGTCTGATCAAAATTGGATGTTCCAAGTGGAATTTACCGTAACTTCCTCACAACTTGCTGATTTTTGGCCTTTCCAGGAGATCTCACTTGTATAGAATGCCCCGCACAAAATAATTGATATCAAATTCTAAACTTCACATCCAAAATACTACAGACTGTACATGAGCCAATGCAACCAGTCCCACTCAATTTGGATACTCCAGCAAGAAGTTATGCTTGTTTTACCTGGAACACCTTCTTGAGACTAGTCAATAGGACTAGTCAGATGCCCTATCTTACACAAGGTGTATCTACAAATTTAAGATGACCCAGAATCTGAAATTTTTACCACAAATACCTTAATAATTTATTTAAATTTCCTCCAGAGTTCAAGGTCTGAAACGTTACCGAAAAGTTTTTATAGCAAAACTTTCACAATGACTCATTTCAGGATGATTCCAGAACCCTATCTTGTACAGGCTGTATCTCTAAAAGTATAAGGCCTCAGGAGATAAATTTTGAAACCAACGTACCTTGATCCGTCTACTAAATACCCTCCAAGCAGTTCCTTCTGAAACATTGTAGAAAAAAAGTTATAGCGAAAATGCCACGGTGTCTCAGATGTAGCAGCGAAACCCCAAGACCTTGAGCTCTGATACCATATGTTAAGAACCAAACATCAATATAGCATGGAAAAACCTCAGGAAAAGTAATCAATGCCTTGAAACTGAGATAATTTCAGATAATAAGCCTCTTCGAGGGGGAAACCTCCTTTTACCCCACTTAAAATGTTCAAGTACAAGATGATTCAAAATGAAAATGTCTCCTTGGTATATATAGGATACTAGGAGGTATAATTACAAATAATGGCCTAAAGCCGACATAATTAAAATAACATTACTAATATAAATTACAACTAATGGCCTAAATCTGACATAAATAAAATAGCATTACTAATCTAATATGCCCCAATTAAGGGGTAATGAGCCAACATTAGGGCTTAACACTATACTTGACAAACCTTAAGAAACTATTTAACTAGGTTTGTTGCATTCCTCCATTGCAAGCCTAATCCATTCCCTAGAGAGAGCTGAAGAGGAGAAAGATACGTGGAAGCGCAGTTGGAGCTTGTTGAATAGGAGCCCAGACCAAGTTCGAGGAGCATTCGTTGATCTCATTGTAAGTAACTTTGTGAGATTAATAAAAAGGAATAATTTTTATGTCTCGAATATGATGTGTTCAATCTTTATGTTTGATTTATATTTGATTATAGCATATAACCCACTAATTCATATATAATATGCATGTTCGTATTTCTTTGTTTGTATGTTTATGAATGTAGGTTGGCCTTGGAAGGAGACTTGTAGTTGAGGAACAACCGGACGCAAAAGGATCGACACCGGATGCAGAGTTTAAGGTAGATTTACCAGATCCTTTTACCTTGTGTTTTATACATGAATGTGGGGTGTATTTGGGGTAGTTGTTAAAAAGTAGGAGACTTTATATTGTTAGCTCTGCCTACATGTTGAACCCTAGTGTATTCCATAGGGGGGTTTTCCCACTATAGCAAAGATAATCTATATCTGTGTAAATTATAGAAGGTAATTTTTAAGATAACATATGTGTAACATGTTAAAATTTAAGGGCAAAAAATATAGCTCGCTAAAAAAGAAGTATTTATTTTAATTTCCAAACATTAGCTACTTGTATGTTACAATCAAAAAGACATTAAAACTTCTGATCCATAATCTAGTAGCCTAAAAACAATCACTGACAAAACATTTACTTAACTAAAACAAGAAACAATATTACCTGATATTTTGTTGCTATCCTCTTAGATATATGGTCAAAAAAATATTCAAGGGATCATTCATCATACCCCCAGGGAAGATCTCATCATGACACTTGGAACAAATTTTCAAGAAGAACTTTTACGGTAAAATATCAAAATACTAACCAACAACATACATAGGTGGCACCAGCAATAGAAGAGAACAGTGACAACATACACAGGGTGGAATTAGCAAGGAGATGAGGAGGGCAACACCAGCAAAAAAATGAGGAGGGTGACACCAACAAGGAGAACCAGAAACCCCAAGCAACAACCAAGAAGAGACCTGTGGCAAGATGGAAAAGACTCTTAGGGGTCAAAGACAACAAGAGGTTGGAAAGGTAAGCCCATGATGGCTTAATACACCAATAAGAACTATCCTAGAGGGGTCACAACCACTCAATTAAATAATTAAATAATTTAAACAAATAATATTTTATAACATAAAATATTAATTGTTAAATCATAAAAATCAACAAGAAAAAAACAAGTCAAGGAGAGGGGATCCAAAGTCAAGGCGACTAACTTTCTTTAGGAAGAAGAAAAGAACAAAACCAAAAACCCACACAACAATTAAGGGGGGCGTAACTCAAGCAAGGGTGGTTTCAAGAAAAAGTCAACAATTAAGTTCTTCTTTAATGGCAGAATGTCCACATGATTCTCATGATATTTACTTATAACATTTTATCATCCCAGTATATGAGGAAGATCAATGATGTGATCATGCCCTTCTTAACTACTCCAGGTCTCATGGACCATCCCGAGAGAGAAGAGAGTCACACATTATCTTGTCTTGGTACTTAACCAAGAAACAAAATAAACCAAAAACCCACACAACAATTAACTTTATGAGTGGTTTCTAGATTTTTCACAGACGAACACATAGAAAACTAAAAGTAAGAGAATCATTTTGAAGTCATTCAAATAATTAATACATGATCTTGCACATATTCAAGCATGTCCCTAAACATGTACAAGCTTGAATTCATCCCTTTCAACCTCCTAAAACACAAACTATAAATAGCTAAAACATTATTTAACTAAGAAAGGGATATATTTACTTGAACCAGCGGCAACAAAATCAAGGCTTACCCTGTACATGGATAGGGTCAAATTCGGCCCTGTCCCTGTTCAGGGACAAACCTGAATTCTACCTTGTCCATGTACATGGAAAGGCCCGAATTCAGCCTTGTCCATGTATAGGGACATGCCCTAATTCAGCCCTGCCCATGTACAGGGACAGACCCGAATTCATTAAAGTATTGATGAAATATTAAAACATAAAATGTAATATTCTAACAATATTTTTTTATCGACTTGTCTAATGTTTGGTGCTAGTTGATCCAAGATGGTAGTAGACTCAGGAATATTAATATGTAGAATCAAATCAATCCTAATCAACTTAAAGAATCCTATTTTAATATGTAGAATCAAATCACTCGAATCTTCTTTTTCGCAAAAATAAAATAAAATAGTTTAATATGAGGGTTTTGTCCATTCTTCTTAACAATAGTGATGTATAAATTTAAGGTAAAAGTGGAAATTAAATACATGGACAGGGTTGAATTCGTCCCTATCCCCGTACGTGGACAGGGATGAATTCGAGCCTGTCCCTATACATGGACAGGGCACAATTGGGGCCTCCCTAAGGTAAATCTAAGTCCAAGGTTAAAAGGTTGATTAAAGTGTTCAAGGACTCAAGTTACGTTTGATTTGCAATATGGTTTATGTGTGTCCAATGAGGTATCTTTCAAATTATAAATAAGGCACAAGTCTAACATAGGATAGGTATGACTGATATACTTAGAATTGTATCATATCTGAATTTATGTGATGTGTGAAGTAATTTACTTTCATATTTTCAAAGAAAGAATGAAGTTTAAGCAAAAGTAAAGTATGGAATTCAAATTTAAATGCTCAAATACAATCTGAAATATAATTTTTCTGCATCAAATATGAGTGAAAAATGCAGAAATTTATAAAGGAAATCAAGAGAATTAATTCTAGAATCCAATGTCTATGAAATGAGCTTAAAGTAAGATCTGGAAAAAAAAATCAGACTCAAACGTAATCTAGAAATGTAAAATTTTGACTTCTATTCAGTGATATAAATTCATAAAATGTAAAATAGAAATCGAAATCAATTTTCAAAGTATAGAAAAACTAAGTAAATGAGTTCACTTGGATTGGAAAATGACATTTTTTAGACTCAAAACAAATCTAGAAATGAAATTTTCTGCACTAAACTAATTTCTCAAAATTGCAGTGAGTTTAAAACAAAAATAAAAATGAATTCCAGAATCTTTAAAACTGAATTTTTCCTACTTAAGATGCAAATTAAAATTCCTAGGCCAAATCTCTATGCTAAAAAATATATTTCTAAAGTATTTGAATGTTGAAAATGCACAAAATTACAAACATAAATCTAAATTGTAATTTCCAACATGCATTAAATTTAATTTAATCTAGTATATGAACTAAATTGAGGGTCCTAGATCAATATGAAAATCTACCCTATCCCTATATAGGGATAGGCCCGAATTTATCCCTATACATGGATGAACATGCTTGAATTTGACCCTGTCCATGTATAGGGACATGCTCGAATTTGGCCTGAATTCGGGCATGTCCCTGTACATGGACAGGGTTGAATTCGACACTGTCCCTGCATAGGGACAAGCCCAAATTTGGCCATGTCCATTTACAAGGACAGGACCGAATTAGGCCATGTCCATTTACAAGGATAGACCCAAATTCGACCATGTCCCTGTACATGGACAGGGTCGTATTCATCCCTGTCAACCTCCTAAAACAAAAACTGTAAAACTACCTAAAAAGTAATTAACTGGGATAGGGATATATTTGCCTGGCCAACAACAACGAACCACAAAAACGACCTCCAGCACCAACCGCCCGCAACAACCGCTAGCAGTAACCGCCCGCAGTTACGACCACCAGCACCAACCACCAATGGAAATGTCTGTGAGCACCAACCTATCAACCACCATTCAACCACTAATCTAAATCTATAGTTTAGTAAAAATGTGAATGGAGCAATGTGTGGGTAATATATAAAAGGTTTTTCAGCCAAATGTTTTTTTCGGACGAAACATCTTTTTGGCCAAAAGATTCTTTCAGTCGAAAATTTTTACCGGAAAAAAAAACTCTCCAGCTAATATGGTACATGACAGTCAATGCCATCGTCACGATATCGTTGAATTTAACGTCCAAAGGTTCGACCAAACAAAATTTTGTCGAAAAGATGTGTCTTTCGACTGAAATACTTATTAGATCGGCCGAAACAATGTCAGTAGGAATTTTGGAAACCCAATTCTCACAAAAGTGTTACCCAACTTCATGATTTCACCCTACCGTAATTATCAGTTTTTAAAAAACTATTGGTGTAGTGTGTCTTCTTTCTTGTAACGCACTGGTGCATGTCAGGAAAGGCTACGCACTGCAGTAACAAATTTTTAAAAATGGTTTTACAATGCGTTAGGATTTTAAGTTTTTATTATTTTAGGGGGTGCGTCGGTTAACCATAATGCACCAGTGTGGCAAGGTTATATAATGCACCACATAAAATAATATAACAAAATTTACAAGGTGCAGACCGTAGACAATGCTCACAAGTAAAATATGCACCATGGGCGGTGCTTGACTATTTTGTGGGTGCACTGGTGATGAAATTTACTTATTTTTTGAACAAAGTTATTTTTTTGTATCTACTTATGTATGAGGGTGATGTATTTTATATGTTAATCATGCAGAGACATCAACGGAGAGAGCACAATAGTAGCAAAAGCAAAGGGTTGACCTATATAATGTTGTACGGGATTGGGAGGCGAGGGAGAGGGAGTTTTACCCTAGCCCTATTACTGTAGTGACTCAAGTCCTCTCGAGGAGTGTAGGACTCCTTAAGTACTATTAGGAGGCTATTGTTGATGAATTAGCTTGGTTGTCATTGATGTCAACCCTTGAAGAAAGTCTGGTAGCACAAAGATTTGGGTAATGGAACAAAATTTGCTTGATGTATAATGGTATGCGTTTTGATATATTTGCAGGTAAGACTATTCTATATTGATAGTACATGTCATGCCATTTTTGGTGGTATGTGGAACGTCACATAACTCCTCACGGTTTGAGAGTTACGGCCTTACGAAGTTGGAGGACCCTCATATGTTGCCTTGAAGTCCCAAAAGGTCAAAGAAGTCAAAGTGCTTGCAAAGAAGAAATTATTTAAATAAGAAAGTGAAGTGACAAAGTCAAAGAGGATTATTTAAAAAACAAAGTGAAGCGAAAAATTCAAAGAGGATTATTTAAATAATAAAGTGAAGTGACAAAGTCAAAGAGGATTATTTAAATAATAAAGTGAAGTGACAAAGTCAAGGAGGATTATTTAAATAATAAAGTAAATGGAGAACCTTCTAATTATGGAAAGTGGTTATAATAAGGTTAACCCTAAAATGAGGAAAATGGGTTAAGTAATCAAGTGGCTATTGGATATATGGACAAGTGGCAAATTGGGCAAAGGTGGACATAGGCGACTATGTGGACAAAGTGGCCATGTGGACAAAGTGGTCTAGAAGATGCTTCTAAGGAAGCTACATGAAAGTATAAATAAGAGGAAAGGCTCTCTCATTTCTATCACACTTGAGCATATTGAATATCTATAGGTGACTGAGGTAACCAAATGATATCTAAGCCGAATTCCAGAGGGAAGGTGAAGTAAATAAGGCCGAAATTCAACGGAGGATAAATTATTTTGATGATGTTTTCTAAGGTATGTTATTTACAGGTCATCTCACCATTTTCGCAATAACCTTTTTTCTAGAATGATTCAGACCATGAAATTGGGAGGTCATTAAGGAAACATATCCAAGTAGTTGTGGTATTAATTTAAGCTTTTGGGTCGTTGTATTTTTGGAGTTACACACCGTGGAAAATAGTGTTTGTGGCTAGTCCTGAAACTAGTCTAAAACAGGTGTTTCGGGTAAAAACGTCATAATTGCTTCAAAAAATATCCAAATTCAGTAATACCAAATGTGTTGGTTAGGGTACAGTCTATAGTATTCTGTGTACAATTTTCATATCCATACAACAAACATTCTGTGCAGGGCACTCTCTACAAGTTCGCTCTCTAGAATAAGCCAGAATTCGACAAGGTATGTCATTTTTCCTATAACTCCTTTTTTGAGAGGTTCCAAGTAGTGACACCTGGAGGAATTTCATAAAACAGACTGAATAACATTGTGTACTATTTTCATATCTTTATTCATTAAAGGGACATAGTTATGATTATTTCAAGTTAGGGTTGTTGAATAATCCAAAACTAGTCATGTGAGACTAAAGTAAAGTTTGATGAAAATGTTAGTCTCTTGTTGTTAAAGTTAAGGAAGGTTTGCAGGTATGTGATCATATACACAAGCTCTATTACAAAGTTACAAATCAGATTTGAATGATGAAATTGATGAGGTATTTTGGTTGAGGTTTAGGTACAGGTTGGTGCATGGTTGATGCACTTGTTTATGGTACAAGTTAATTATAGGTTGAGGTATAGGTTGATGCATGGTTTATGCATGGTTTGGTTTATTGGTATAGGTTGTTTGGTGAAAATTTATTGGTACAGGTTTACAGCAGTATATCTCATAGTGATAGTGTGAAAGTGATTCCATAATTCTACTTATACGTCAAGGCGGTTGGACAGGGCAAGGAAAAGTAGTTTTATCCACCTTCCAATTATAGCTAGAGAACATAGGGGGTTGTAGCCTCCTTCTGGTTGTAGCCAGAGTATTGGGGAGTTGGAGCTTCCCTCAGGTTGTAGCCTAATAAACTAGGGAATTGGAGCCTCCTTCTAGTTGTAGTTGGAAAACAAAGGAAGTCGGTGCTTCCAATGAATATAATTCTTCAAGACGTATAAGAAAAAGAATTATGTGGTTTTCTCCCACTTTGGGTTTCCACGTAAAAACACCGGTGTATTGTGTATGTGTATGATTGTTCATTTGTTCATTGTTTATTTACTCTGCAAATATTGGATGATAATGCTACATTGATATAACACTTGCATTATATGGTTAAAAATGATTAGATTTCCCTATTACTGATTCACCCCCATCGCCTCCTCAATAATCCAACAATTGGTTTCAGAGAAGGTTCCTTCAGAAATCAATTTAACCACTGAAAGGTAGATCATGGAGAGAAACAACATGTATAAAAATGGAATACCACAGTTTGATGGACAAAAGTATGCATTTTGGAGCATAAGGATGAAGACATATATACAAGAACAGGGATTTAAAATTTGGAAATCAATTGTATATGGATACACAACAGTAGTAGTTCCGCCGACAAATGACAAAGCAGTGAAACACGGTCAAAATAATTTCAAAGCCACAAATTCACTTCTGAATGGTCTTGGAGAATTGGTATTCTCCAAAGTTGCATGTTGTAAATCCTCTAAAGATATTTGGGACAAACTTCGAAATACTTATGAAGGAGAATCAAAATTCAAAAAATCAAAGCTTCAAACTTACAGAGGTCATTTTGAACAACTAAAGATGAAGGAAGATGAGAATATTGCATCTTACCTTTTACGAGTCGATGAAAAAATAAATGCAATATTGGGATTGTGAGAAGAAATCAAAGAATATGTAATTGTTCGAAAGGTACTAAGATATCTTCCTATGAGATTTGACCCTAAGATATCAACACTAGAAGAAAGAGAAGATCTAAACTCAATAAGCATGGACGAACTACATGGAATCTTCACAGCATATGAAATGAGAACTGAATATGAAAATCCAGATATTAAAGAAGCAGCCTTCAAAGCATCCAAAAGGTCAAAGCAAAAGGGAAAGAAAAAAGAAAAACAACATAGCAGTAGCAGTGACGTCTCGAAAGATGATGAAGAAGCGTCCAACTTTGTCAGAAGATTGAACAAGGGAATCCACAGTAGGTATAGAGGTAAGCTTCCTTTGATTTGTTTTAATTGTGATGGTTTTGGTCATTTTGATAACAAATGTCCTCATAAGAAAAATAGAAATGATGAAGGTTACTCAAATAGAAAACAAACATCTAAATTCAAAAGAACCACAAAGAAAGTTTTCAAGAAAAGCTTATGCACCAAAGAAGACATCTCATCATCAGATGAAGATGAAGTCAGTGATAGTGAGACAAAAAGATTTGTATTCATGGCAGTAGAAGACTCTGATAAAGAAGACTCCGAAGAAGAATATGAATAGGCTGAAGAAGAATATGAAGAGACCAAAGAAGAATATGAAGAGGCAGAATTTGACTACCGAGAAGAATTGTTGTGTGCCATAGAAGTTATCAGAAGAGAAAAGAAGAAAAACAAGAAACTACAAGTGGAACTAGACAAGAAAGAAGACACTCGGGAACTAGAACAAATGATCACAAATTTTAAGGTTCAAATTGAAGAAGATGAAATAATTTAAGAAGCACTCAAATAACAACTAGAAGGAAGAGACAAGATCATTGGAAATTTGCAAGCCTAAATTGTTACATTAAGAAAGGATATTCAAAAGAAAAATATGCAGAACAGCTCAAAAGTTTTGAATGACATTATCAGCAGTCAAAAACCTCATCATGAAAAGTCTGGACTTGGATATAATCAAACAAAAAATGGATCAAGCTCCAAAACAAAATAACAAGAAACATATCCAAAAAGCTATGCATAAACAATCAAAGGGGATAGGAAGGTATACACAGAAAATTACAGGGACACTCCTCCACCGAGAAGATTCAGATTTCAGAATCAACGACCGACAAAAACCGATAGGCATCAGGAGCAAGAAGGATTCATAAGAGTACCTCCTTTGAGAATATCTTCAAATCCAAGGTATCAAACTATCTTTTTTGGTTTATGTTATGCATGTAATAATTTTGGACATAAAGTTGTGAATTTCAAAGCTAACAACAGGAACATAAATAACTTTGAAAGTCGTACACAAAAGGGTTTTCCAAGAAGGCCTAGTGAAACATAGATAAGAAGTTACAAAAGGTTTGAATCTTTGAGCACTGAAGTGGAATGCTATAAATGTAACAAATTTGGACACATGGCCAAAGATTACAGAATGACAGTCCCTCCTATAGAACCACAACATAACAACAACAGTCATAGACAGGAACCTCAGAAAAGGACATGGATAAGAAAGTAGAATCAGTATAGAAATGAGCAATCCACACTCGCTCTACAAGCTAAGCAGAAGAAACGTGGTTGGTATGTTGACAGTGGTTGTTCAAAACACATGGCATGTGATAGATACAGTTTTCTTACATTAAGAAAGGAAAGAGATGAATCAGTATCCTTTGGAAATGATGTTTCATCTAAAATCATTGGAAAAGGCACAGTCAAAATTGAGAATAGGAATACCAAGGCAGAAAATGTTCTACTAGTAGAAGATATGAAACATAATCTTCTAAGTGTGGGTCAAATGTGTGACCAATATCATAACGTTACTTTCACTTCACAAAAGTGCGAGATAAGAAAAGAAGGTTTAGGAAAATTGATTGCAACAGTTGCAAGAACTTCAAGAAACATATATGTATTAAGTGAAATTTGAAATGAAAAATGTTGCCTAGGAAAGGAAGATGAAAGTTGGCTATGGCACAGAAGAATGGGTCACATAAATTTTGATAACCTTGTCAAAGTCAGCAAAAAGGAAGAAGTTAAAGAAATGCTCGATCACGAAACCAACCAACACTTTATGCAAGCATTGTCAACAAGGAAAGCAAACAAAGACTAGGTTTAGTTCAAAATAATATTCAACGACAAGACCAATAGAAATCATGCATATTGATCCAGTTGGACCAACTACAACAAAGGGTTTAAAAGGTGAGAAATACTTTATGTTATTAGTTCATGATTATACAAGAATGACTGCAGTTTTCTTTCTCAGGAATAAGTAAGAAGCTTTTGAAAACTTCAAGGTCTACAAGGAAATGGTTGAAAATGAAATGGATTCAAAAATCAAATGCTTGAGATCTAATAACGGAGGAGAGTTCACTTCAAAGGAATTCATGGACTACTGCAGCAGGCATGGAATTAAAGGGCAATTCTTTGTCACTAGGACACCTCAACATAATGGAGTTGTTGAAAGAAAGAACATGACAGTATAGGAAATGGCTCAAACCATGCTAATGGATTCCAAATTGACAGATATATTTTGGACACATGAATTGTTTAGAACCAAATATCAATATAGCATAGAAAAACCTCAGAATAAGTACTCAACTCCTTCAAAAAGAAATAATTTCAGATAATAAGCCTCTTCGAGGGGGCAACCTCCATTTACCCCACATAAATGTTCAAGTACAAGATGATTCCAAATGAAAATGTCTCCTTGGTATATATAGGAGACTAGGAGGTATAATTACAACTAATGGAATAAAGCCGACATAAATAAAATAACATTACTAATGTAATATGCCCCAATTAAGGGGTAATGAGCCAATATTAGGGCTTAACATGCTCCTACCCTTGAGACAAGTGTTGTCCGCAATGCTTGAGTAACTCTGGATGCTTCTGTATAAAAGACTCATCTTCCCAAGTGGAATATCCAGCCGGTAGTTTCCTCCATTTAATGAGATACTCTGAAATGGATCTATTCCTCAACTGGTGAATTCTTGTGTCAGTGATGGCTTCAGGCTCCAATATGATTTTTCCTTCCTCATCAATTTCTAGCAATATAGTTTGAACTGGGATCTTTTCGCCTATAACCTTCTTTAAGCATGAAACATGGAAAACTGGGTGTACTCGTGAAGATGCAGGCAACTCCAATTTGTATGCCATAGTACCAATATTTTGCAACACCTTATAAGGAGCATAGTACTTTGGTGATAATTTACTATCCTTCTTGGCTTGCTTGAGCGATATCTATTTGTATGGTTGTAGTCTTAAGAACACTCAATCCCCTACTTCAAAACTTCTTTCACTACGATGTTGATCTTCTTATTGTTTCATGTGATTCTGTGCCATGGTCAGGTTGTTCTTTAAGATTTGGAGAACTTGTTGTTGATGCTCGATGTGATCTTCCACTGCTTGAACCTTAGATTTTTATTTTAGAGAAGAAGTGATGGAAGGAGGGTGGTATCCATAGAGTTCCATAAATGGTGTCATTTTTGTTGCAGTATGAAAGGAAGTGTTATACCACCATTCTGCCAAGGGTAACGATTTGAACCATTATGTTTGTTTATCAGAGACAAATCAACGAAGGTATCCTGCCAGAAATTTGTTCACTATCTCAATTTGTCCATTAGATTGAGGATGATAGGATGAGCTATGATCCAATTGAGTACCCAAACAAGAAAATAATTATGTCCAAAAATATCCAGTGAAGATGGGATATCTGTCACTTACAATAATATTTGGGCTGCCATGTAGCTTTTGAACTATCTCCATGAATGTGGTGGCAAATGTACTATCTTTGAAGGGATGAAAGAGTGCACAAAAGTGTGCATACTTGGCCAGTCTATCAACAATCACCATGATGACACTCTTTCCTTCAGACTTCGGTAAACTTGTGATGAATTCCATTTTCAAGCCCTTCCTTCAAAAATTTGTGTTAGTATTTTTTGATGATATACTAATCTATAGAAATTCTTGGGAGGATCATGTGCGACATGTTGACAAGGTGCTACAACTACTAAAGGAGAAACAAATATATGCCAAACCATCCAAATGTTTCTTTGGAGTGAAGGAGGTAGAGTATTTGGGTGATATTGTATCTCATGAAGGTGTCAAGGTAGACCCTAATAATATTAAGGCCATGATGGATTGGTCAATTCTCAAAACATTGAAGAATCTTAGAGGATTTTTGGGTTTTACAGGTTACTACCGCAAGTTTTTTCAGCACTATGGAAGAATAGCAGCACCTTTAATGGCACTAACTAAGAAGGATGCATTTTCATAGAATCCAGAGGCAACTAAAGATTTTGAACAACTTAAAGAGGTGATGTGAAAAGCTCTTTTCTTGACCAGTCCAGACTTCACAAAAACCTTTATTGTGGAATGTGATGCCTCGAGAAATGGAGTTGGTGCTATTCTAATGCAAGAAGGAAGGCCCCTGGCTTTTGAAAGTCAACCACTCAAGGGAAAGGACTTACACAAACCCATTTATGAGAAGGAAATGATGGAAATACTACATGCATTAAAAAAATGGCATCCTTACCTAATAGGTAGGCACTTCAAGGTAAAAACAAATCATGATAGTCTTAAATATTTCTTGGAACAAAGCCTATCTTCAGAAGAACAACAAAAATGGGTAACCAAGATATTGGGTTATGATTTTGAAATTGTCTATAAAAAGGGGAAGCAAAATGTTGTGGAAGATGCACTCTCAAGAAAGGATGAAGATGGTGAGGCCTTTCTCTATGCTATCTCGATCATCCAACCCGATTGGATAATAGAAGTAAGGGATGAATGGAAGAATGATGAAAAAGTGTGGACTCGCATTCAAAGGTTGCAGCAGGATTCCAGTGCATCAGATACATTTACATGGAAAAATGATTCACTATGGTACAAATATCACTTATATTTATGTAAGAACTCCCAAATAAAACAAAAGGTACTATTGGAATTGAAAACCTCTTCAGTAGGAGGGCACTCGGGATTTTTGAAAACCTACCATAGAGTCAAGAAGGATTTTTTTGGGGATGGCCTTAAAACTGATGTTCAAAGGTTTGTGGCAGAATGTTTGGTTTGCCAAAAAAATAAGGTGGGATACTACAGACTGTCCACTATCCAATGAAACTGGTCTCACTCAATTTGGATACTCTAGGAAGAAGTTATGGTTGTTTTACCTGGAACACCTTCTTGAGACTAGTCAATAGGATTAGTCAGATACCCTATCTTCCACAGGGTGTATCTACAAATTTAAGATGACCCAGAAGCTTAAATTTGTACCACGTATACCTTACTAATTTTTGTGAATATAATCCGTATTTTAGGGTCTGAAACATTACAAAAATATTTTTATAGCGAAAATTCTGCAATGACTCAGTTCAGGATGATTCCAGAGCCCTATCTTGCATAGGATGTATCTCATAAAGTATAACGCCTCAGGAGCTGAAATTTTAAACCAATGTACCTTGATCCATCCTTGATCCATCAAATAAATGTCGTCCAAGTCATTCCTTTGGAAATGTTGTAGAAAAAAAATTATATCGAAAATTCCAAGGTGTCTCAGATGTAGCAGCAAAACCCCAAGACCTTAAGCTCTGATACCATATGTTAAGAACCAAATATCAATATAGCATAGAAAAATCTTAGAATAAGTACTCAACGCCTTGAAAAAGAGATAACTTCAGATAATAAGCCTCTTCGAGGGGGAAACCTCCTTTTACCCCACATAAATGTTCAAGTACAAGATGATTCCAAATGAAAATGTCTCCTTGGTATATATAGGAGACTAGGAGGTATAATTACAACTAATGGAATAAAGACAACATAAATAAAATAACATTACTAATGTAATATGCCCCAATTAAGGGGTAATGATCCAATATTAGGGCCTAACATGAATTGCATACAACATTTCACATTCAAAACAGAGTAATTATTAGAAACAATGCTAACAAAACTCCCTACGAGCTATGGAAAGGAAGACCAACAAATGTGAAGCATTTCATAGTTTTTGGAAGAAAATGCTACATCAAAAGAGAAGATGGCGGGATGGGAAAGTTTGAATCTCATGTGGAAAAAGGAGTACTTGTTGGTTACTCAAGTATAAGGAAAGAATACAAATGTTACAACCTGAGATTGAACAAAATTTGTGGAAAGCATGAACGTAACAATTGATGAAATATGTAGACAAGAATTAAAGGAAGAAGAAAATGAATCAATGGAACAACTTTACAAAGAAGAACCAAAAGATGAAAAAGAAGTAGAAGGGGAAGATGAAGAGGATCCAAAAGAAGAAGAAGAGCAATTTCAGCAAGTGCCTCCAAAGACACCTAGCATACGAGTACAAAAGAATCATCCTTTAGATCAGATTATCGAAAACAAAGATGCAGGAGTTGAGACTAGAAGAAGAATCCATTCACTAGAACAAACACACCTAGCACTCTCATCTATGATTGAACCAATCTATTTTGAAGAGGCCGGCAAGGATGAATTTTGGAATAATTCCATAGATGAAGAATTGGATCAAATAGAGAAAAATGACACTTAAGAATTAGTTCCAATACCAAAGGATAAGAATGTGATCGGCACAAAGTGGGTATACAGGAATAAATTGAATGAAGATGGACAGGTTAGAAGGAACAAAGCTATATTGGTATGTAAAGGATATGCACAGGTTGAAGGAATCTACTTTGAAGAGGCATTTGGCCCAGTTTCCAGAATGGAAGCAATCTAATTGCTTTTAGCTTATGCATGCTCCAAAAATATCAAAGTGTATCAGATGGACGTAAAATCATTTTTTTTGAACGGGGAACTTGAAGAAGAAGTCTACATTGAACAACCAGAAGGATTTCAGTTGTCAAAGAATGCAGATTATGTGTGTAAATTAAATAAGGCCTTGTATGGTCTAAAACAGTCTTCTAAAGCATGGTACTCTAGACTAGATAAATATCTACAGTGGGCTGGGTTCAGAAAAGGAAGTGTAGACAACAAACTCTACATCAAGGTAACTCAAGATAGTATTTTATTAATTGAAGTTTATGTTGATGATATTATTTTTGAAAGTATTGATGATAGGTTAAGACAGAAATTTGCAAAGGACATGCAAAATGAATTTGAAATGTCATTACTTGGAGAAATATCCTTCTTTCTGGGCCTTCAGATATGTCAAAGCAACCAATGAATTTTTATTTCTCAAACCAAGTATATCAAAGAAATGCTAAAGAGATTTGGAATGGAATATTGTAAACCAGATATCACTCCCATGCAAACCTGTTGCAAGTTGAGAAAAGATGATGATTCAAAGTCTACAGATCCAAGTAAATACAGGTCAATGATTGGTAGCCTACTATATGTGACAACATCCAGACCAGATGTAATGCAGGCAGTTGGACAGGTGGCACGATTTCAAGCAACACCAAAGGAATCACATGTATTAGCAGTGAAAAGGATTTTCAGATATCTCAAAGGAACATAAGAGTTTTCATTATGGTATCCAAAAGGAAATGATCTATCACTTATTGCCTACACAGATGCAGATTGGGTAGGTTGCATTGATGACCGATGAAGCACTGGTGGAGCAATGTTATACTTGGGTGAGTGTTTAGTATCATGGCTAAGCAAGAAACAATCATCAGTATCTTTATCTACAGTCGAGGCAGAGTATATTGCAGCAATAGCATGTTGTACAGATTTTCTATGGATGAAACAAACTCTGACAGATATACAAGTTGAGTATGATAAGCTCATTCCAATGTATTATGATAATACAAGCGCCATCAATATCTCAAAGAAATCGGTGATGCACTCCAAGACGAAGAACATTCCAATAAAGTATCACTTTATATGAGAACAGGTTGCAGAAAAGAACATCAGAGTTGAATATGTGGGCACAAAAGAAAAAGTGGCAAACATCTTTACAAAACTGCTTCCATGGGAAGCCTTTGAGTATCTTCTCTAGAGACTCAGAGTTATTTCTACTCCAAAATGAATGCTTTTGAATTCTTATCTTATATGTCTTAGATGTACACGAGGAAGCACCATAAAGAGGATAGTTTGGGTTGGGATATCAGATGAGTCAGTTACGGGGAGAATACCCGAATGGAAAGATACATTTGCCATTGATCACAAAGGGGGAGAGATTTATCAAATGCAGAGGATAGAGGCATGGTTCTAGGGGGAGCGTTGGTCACAGATATGTAGGCATGGTCCCAGGGGGAGCATGAGTGATATGATTCCAGTATTGCATCAGAGTGTTGCCATCAATTCCAAAGGGGGATATTTTTTATTAATTGGGTTGGTTGTCATTGATGTCAACTCTTGAAGAAAGTCCGATAGTGAATTTTGGTAGCACAAAGGTTTGGGTAATGGACCCAAATTTGTTTTATGTATAATGGTATGGTTTTTTATTTTTTTGTAGGTAAGACTATTCTAGATGGATAGTACATGTCATTTCATTTATGGTGGTATGTGGAACGTCACATAACTTCTCACGGTTTGAGAGTTATGGCCTTACGAAGTTGGAGGACCCTCATTTGTTGGCTTGAAGCCCCAAAAGGTCAAAGAAGTCAAAGTGCTTGCAAAAAAGAAATTATTTAAATAATAAAGTGAAGTGACAAAGTCAAAGAGGATTATTTAAATAATAAAGTGAAGTGACAAAGTCAAGGAGGATTATTTAAATACTAAAGTAAATGGATAACTTTCGAATTATGGAAAGTGGTTATAAGAAGGTTAAACCTAAAATGAGGAAAATGGGTTAATTAGTCAAGTGGATATTGGATATATGGACAAGTGGCAAATTGGGCAAATTTGGACATAGGTGACTATGTGGACAAAGTGGTCTAGAAGATGCTTCTAAGGAAGCTACTTGAAAGTATAGATAACAGGAAAAGCTCTCTCATTTATATCACACTTGAGCATATTGAATATATACAGGTGACTGAGGTAACCAAAGGATATCTAAGCTGAATTTCAGAGGGAATGTGAATTAAAGAAGGTTGAAATTCAAGGGAGGATAAATTATTTTGATGATGTTTTCTAAGGTATGTTATTTACAGGTCATTTCACCATTTTCTTAATAAAAAAGTTTCTAGAATGATTCAGACTGTGAAATTGGGATTCCATTGAGGAAACATATCCAAGTAGTCATCGTACAAATTTCATCTTGTGGGTCATTGTAGTTTTGGAGTTACACTCTGTGGAAAATAGGGTTTGTGGCTAGTCCTGAAACTAGTCTAAAACAGGTGTTTCGGGTAAAATAGTCATAACTTCTTCTTAATAGATCAAAATTCAGTAAGACAAAATGTGTTGGTTATAGTACAGTCTGTAGTATTTTTTGTACAGTTTTCATATCCACACAACAAATATTTCGTTTGGGGCACGCTCTACAAGTTCTCTCTCTAGAATAAGCCATAATTCAACAAGGTATGTCATTTTTCCTATAACTCCTTTTCTAAGAGGTTCCAAGTAGTGACACCTGTAGGAATGGAATAAAACACATTGAAGAAAATTGTGTACTATTTTTAGATATTTATTCATTACAGGTACATAGTTATGATTATTTCAAGTTGGGGTTGTTGACTAATCCAAAACTAGTCATGTGAGACTAAAGTAAAGTTTGATGAAAATGCTAGTCTCTTGTTGTTAAAGTTAAGGATTGCAATTATGTTATCATATACACTAGTTCTATTACATAGTTATAAATCATATTTGGATGATGGAATTGATGAGGGATTTTGGTTGAGGTTGAGGTACAGGTTGGCGCATGGTTGATGCACTTGTTTATGATACAGGTTGATTACAAGTTGAGGTACAGGTTTATGCATGGTTCAGGTTATTGGTACATGTTGTTTGGTTTCGGTTTATTGGTACAGGTTTACATTAGTATGTCTCACAGTGATAGTGTGACAGTGGTTCCATCATTCTACTTATATGTCAGGGCGGTTGGACGGGGCAAGGATAGGTGGTTGTAGCCACCTTCCAGTTGTAGCCGGAGAACATAGGGGGTTGTAGCCTCATTCTGGTTGTAGCTAGAGAATTGGGGATTTGGATATTCCCTCAGGTTGTATCTTGAGAAACTAGGGGATTGGATCCTCCTTCTAGTTCCAGCTGTAAAAAAAAGGAAGTTGGTGCTTCCAATGAATGTAATTCTTCAAGACATATAAGAAAAAACATTATGTGGTTTTCTCCCGCTTTGGGTTTCCACATAAAAACATTGGTGTATTGTGTATGTGTATTATTGTTCATTTGTTCAATGTTTATTTTCTCTAAAAATATTGGATGATAATGCTACATTGATATAACACTTGCATTATATGGTTAAAAAGGATTATATTGTTCTATTACTGATTCACCCCCCCTCTCAGTAATCCAACACCTCCAACCAAATTGAGTTTAGCTTGAATGGGATAGGAGTCTTATGAGGGTTGGGAGCCAAGTCTAATACAATAGGACTGTGATCATATTCCCCACCAGAAGAAACCCACTATCGAAAACATAGATTTTCCTTTAGAAAAGCTTTAGAAAGAAGGAATTGATCAATGATTTTCACTACATGGGCCCTAGAACACATATTTCTCTAGGTTGGGGAGTACCATTTCAATTGGATGTCAAAAATACCTGCTACCTCCAACCAATGAGTACAAAATTTAGCAAGTGAATCCATATTTTTTATTGGTCCCCAAATTTCACATGCTCCCAATCTGAAATTTAAATCTCCTCCTATCATCACTAAGCTATATTTGATGAGGTATAGATTCAATGTTCGATCCAAAAAAAGATTCCTTTCTATGTAAGGTCCATAGATATTGAGATAAAAAAAATCTAGATTTATCTTATTGGAGACGAAGGATGTCCAAAAACCCACTTGGATAGCCCAAGAGCTCTGTAATTTTAGAGATAAAGACTTTCAAACTATTAGAAGTCCTCCTAAGAAATCAAGAACATCATATCCTATAAAATCCCAACTCGGGAGTAAAAAGGAGGGTATTAAATCTATTTTCACATCCATTATAGTTTCTTGGAGCATCATTATAGAAGGTTTATGTGTTTCAATTAACCTTTTTACAACCAATTTTCAGGAGGGATTTGCCAACCCTTGACAATCTAATGATAACCGTTTTAAAATTATCTAATGATAGTTTTTTGTAATCGTGAATGTAAATATTAAGTAGCCTATTGTTGAGCTAGGGAAATGAAATATTTCCTGCCTCTTTAGGAGGTTTTTGGATTTTTTTCATCATAAGATACAAGTTCTCCTTCAACACCAAAATTAGGAGGAATGGGACAACATGAATGGGATCTAAGATTGTATTTAAAAGGGGAGGATGGAAGAGAGACTAGGGTTGGGAGGAAATACCAAGGAAACCGACGGTTGGAATGGAGGGGGGTGGGGAGGATTCGATCGAGGGTAAATATATTTTTTTTTACTAGATGGATAGTGGGGCTAGGATGGTGCCCCAAAATACCAAAGAGGCTAGAGAGAAAATAAATACTAGGCCCTAGTTTAAATATTGAGAATTGATCCCCGAATGACTCAAAACACAAAACCAAATTAGATGAAGGATAAATGGGAGGAGATGGAGGATTTGACTTACGCAATTTTTCCTTAGACAAAACTAGTGATTCCTATGAATTTCTCATTCTAGGTTGGTCCTTATTCCCCATAGCTCTTGCCAAGGATAGACCATGCATGGATTGGGCCTGAGCTTGATAATGTGTGGAAGGTCACACTTATTCTCCTCCCAGTCTTTCCAAATTTATATTCTATTCTTCATTGACCTAGAGCACTCCTTGGTGAGATGACCATAGATATGGAACCTCCCACATTGAAAATGAAGTCCTTCATAGTTGATTTCCTAATGGAATACCTCTTTGCATCTCTTAATTGTGATAGAGTCCATGAGACTCCCAAACAAATTTAACCCACTAGGATGTGGAGCATCCCCATATATTTTGTAGACTAAGATGATAATTCTACTTCATAATAAAACCATAGTGCATTCAATATTTCACGGAATACATCTTCATACCACAAGATGAACAACGACCCCAAAAAACAAATATAGATTGGTGTAACTTCTAACTTCTCCATTTTTTCCTCAAAATATATAGACCATCACTTAAGGAATAATGCCTGCACTCCCCAGTTCCCATGGATATTCATGATGAAGTCTACATCTGATCCTTTTCTCAATATCCAAGCCATCCATCCTTTAGCCAACATAGGACTCTCCAACTCATATCCCACCAGAAGGGAAAACTTTTGTCTAGTCCATTTTTTAAATGTTTTTGGTGACATCCTTTTTCTCATGAAGTGACCCACAAGGGCCACAATATGGATATTTGAGATATCATGCAACTTTATATTTTCCCCTAGAACCATATTGGCACATTCATTCTTTCATTTGACACATATCCTATGAGAATTTATCTCTACCATGGTTCCTAAGGAGGGTTCGGTCGTAGAGGGTTGGGGATATTTCCACACACAACTTCTCATCAATTCCTACGAAAGGAAATTACCAATAAAACCATTAAATTTTGGATCCACCAAGAGTGTCGAGTCACAAGGGACAAGAGTGATCTCTTTATCTAGAGCATGGGATCCCTCACCATTTTTGGGTGTGCCTCGATCTACCCATGGAGAATAATGATAACTAGATTAACATAGACAGTGGGTGAGTAGACTGATGGAGGGTTCTCTACCTCTAGGAGAGGTTCACCAACTAGAGGCATATAAGCATCTACATTATGAGAGTAAATGAGTGTTGTCTGATCCATCGAACACTATGATGGATCCCCAATATATTTAATGATGGAGTGAAGTACCTCCAAAGTGTCCTGCTCTAGAGTTTGATCTAGTCATTTCCATAAACCCCCCAATCCTGATGAGGACCAGATGGGCCTACCCTCGAGCAAGTATTTATCATAATTGACCATCTCTTGATCCATTTGTTGTATGTTGATGTTGATATGATAGCTCCTTGATCTTCTATCAATAAAATATTTACATAATGAAATATGTTTTAAAAACTAAATGAATAATTTCAATCTAGAACTATTTTCAGGTTAAGCGGTGTGCTTTATATAGAAATACAAACTAGTGTGCATAATATAGTTATATTCACTAGTGCATTTACTTTAGTATTGAGAATTTAAAAATTCTAAATACCACACAGTTCTCTCTACAGTAAAAATGCACCAATGCATATTCACTACAGATTGTGCACCAATAATCTCATTTTTTTTCATTTAAATTATTAACATAGCCGAGTGGTGTAGTATAGAGTTAAAAACACACCAATGTCTATTTACTATACAATGCACACCATGAAACCAGATGATGTTTTAAAACCTGACAAGGCCACTCAATACACTTTATAGTAAAAAAGAACTATTGTGTGTTTAATGTACAATGTGCACCATGAAACTCAAAATCACTAAAAAAAATTGACAAGGAGAGCATTTGGAATCCAATGTAATGAATATTTACAATTCATTAGAATATTATTTACATCAAATAATCATTGAGGCCAACAAATAACCAAAGGCTCAAAAAAAAAAATCTCTTCATGAAAGGGTAAACAGACTAAATCCCTATTGTTACGATGTGTAACAACATAACACAAAAGGGAAGCAAAAAAAAAGTAAGGATTTGTAGCATTGAAGGTGACTTTCAATCCATTCTAATTTCTTTAAATGCATTATAAATATGAATATATATAAATACAAAATTTCTAGGATTTTTGTATCAATTGAGGAAAATTTATTGAGATGAAGAAAATGAAGTTACAAACCTGGACTATGTCCTGTACAAATTTGTGTGTGACCCATGGTGATCCCCTAAAAAAACATTTCTTCATAAAAATCTATCCACTCCAATGTCTTATTAGGAAAATATCTCTTGGACAAGTATCCTCTCTAACTTTTGGCACAACAATGGGATACAATTAGGTTTTTGTTTAGCTTAGTTTTACAAAATGAAATTATCACTCACTTTTTTGTTTGTATTTTCAACACATTGATGATAAATAGATGGTTGATTTTTAATTATTTTTCTATATAATGGTGTGTCTGACATATTTAAGTGCACTAGTGTGCTATATTGATATACACACACCAAAGTTACAATTTCCAACAAAAATAGAAGTGAAAACCTCTGTAATTCGTACTTTATGGAGGTTTTTTATTTGTGGAGGTTTTAGTGTTGGTATTTTTCAATGCACATTTGATTCTATTGCACCAATGTGTATAGTATAAGCAAATGCATTGGTGTGTCTATTTAAACTAAATGCACTATCTACTTAAAAAGGGTCTTCACAAGTATCTTGAAGTCAGAATGTTACATGCTTCCCAAACTTTCTTTTAAGGATATATAGATGTATTGATTGTGGTTTTGGCTCAAATGCATGGGAAAAAAGTGATAATATTTAATGGATAATTATTCAGATTCCTCATTCCATATCTTTCCAAGTTCACCAAGTTATCTCTTTCCCTTTGTGTTAATTCCATATTTTATTGACATTTTATTATCTAAATGTATTTATGCTACCTGTGCACATGCATTTGAATAATTGTGCATTGAATTTAAGATCCTAATTAGGAATCAAGTTTGGTTGAGCATGATATTCTACTAGTCGAAAAAATTTGGAAGCTCTTATTTAAAGCAAGATATCATAGGTAGATGGTAGAAAAAATGGAGAGCCACTTTAACTCACCAACTTTAACATGCTATCTTCCAACAAGCATCTCAAACCAATGGTACTTCATTGTGCATTGGATCTTTTTTATGACACATAAATAATATAATAGGTAAAATCATGAAGATGGGTAACACTTTTGCTTGTTTTATGATTAAAAAAAAATAAAAATTAACGGGTTCTTCAACTTCCGGTAAACAAAAGTATTTTTTTTATTTATAATTTTACTTTACTGTAAAACAAAACTTTTGAGGAATTTTGTTGGATTTCTACTGGCTATTTTTCGATTTTTGTTTATTGAGATTTGATATGTCAATTTGGCAATTGTTTGACAGTATGTTCCTTAAAAATAAAGGGAAATATAATGAGTTATTTTTTCCCCCAACAATGTATCCATTATTAAAAAAAAAAAAAATTGAAAAGTGAAATATACTTCAACAATCTACAAAGACTCTATTTTGTGATGAATATAGTTTTGAATCTAATGGATGAATATTCTAATTTCTAGATTTTTTTGAAGTTGACCAATCCGAAAAAATTACAGATTTTAAACACATGTTTTCCCCCACCATGTATCTCTCTTAATTTTAACTTAAAAGTAAAATCTAAAAATACCATTTTGAAGATAATTATTTAAGGATTATGAATATAAATTTTCCATAATTTTCCACTCTGTATTTTTAGAGATATGGATTTTTCGTTTCATTGAATCATAATCTTGCCTAAAAATATTATGCAGTGATTTTTTTATAAAATTAAATAAAATTAGATAAAAACAATGAAAATGAAAACAAATTATATCCAATGAAAGCAAATTCAATTTTAAAAATGTTGGTATCAATTATGAGTGTTTGTATGAGTCTGCTACCTCCAAAGATCAAGTAAGCTAGAGAGAATTTGCAGTTTCCTGCAAACAGTCCCATTTTCAGGTTTTCGGCCGAAATATTCTTTCAGCCGAAACCTAGATTTTAACGGAATCCGTTAAAAATAAACCTTTCGACCAAAAATTATTTCCGTCGAAATATGTTTACCGAAGGAAAAAAACTCATCCGAAAAATATTGTACATGAATTTCGAGGGCATCATCAAGGTATCGTTTAATTTGACGAGCAAATTTTCAGCCGAAAAATGTTTCGGCCGAAAAAATGTCGCTACCAATTTTGGAGACCCAATTCTCACAAAAGTGTTACCCAACTTCATGATTTACCAATATGTCATCATTCAAAATATAAAGGGTTGAAGGTGAACCCTCAGTGGCTTATAGTATCCCATTTTGTTAATGAATGACTACCCAAAGTTGATAGTTTGGCACCTCCCACTGTGTTTAAGCATACAATAGAATATAGAGAAAATACATGTAGGAAAATTTCCATATTCTTCTTTTTTGAAAAGTTCAAATCCAAATAAACTATGTTTTGTCCAAAATTAACCAACACATCCCCTTCTATCAATTTTACTGAGACATATAGTGAGAAAAATCATGATATCATCTCTACCCAAATATATCTACTAGGATATTTAGAAATTTATATGATTCAAGAGAAATAATGTCCAAGTACACACTAAGGTTGGTTCAATTGTTGGAGGGTAGTGATGAATTCTCTCTTCTTATCCATCTTCAAAGTAATATCAAAATTTTATGAACCAAACTCCACAAATGTCATAAGAATATAAATAATAAGTAACTCCACACCTTGAGAATGATAAAGAGTTAATGAATAATAATCCACTTCGATGGGGCAACCTCCTTTCACAATATATCCAATGCACAAGACAATATGCATGTACAAATGAATCACATTTATTATAAATAGGAAATAAAGTGAGCATGATGTAACACACCACTAACATAACCTAACCATACCTAATAAAATAATAATGAATGAGGGTTAGGGCCTTAATATATCCCACCTCTTTAAAAAAATATTTTCCTTCAAAGCTTGTAATTGAGGGTGTTTCTTCATGAATTGCTCATTTTTTCATGCAACTTCTTCTGGAGGAATACTCTTCCACTTGATTACATACTCCATAATGATTCTATTTTAAGGAGATAGAGAATGTTGATATATAACTTTGTTTGGTTCAAGAATCAACTTCCTTTCTTCATCTAATTTGGAAGTTTTGTATGCATTAGCATAGTTTGTTACAAAACCTATTTTAGGAAAGATACATGAAAAGCCTTATGAATGCGACAAGGAAAATCTAACTCATACACTACTCGTCGAATCTTGTGAATAATCTTGTTGGGTCCATAAAATTTTGGAGCTAGTTTCTGATTATTCTTTTGTTTGAGAGTAGATTGCTTATAAGGTTGTAGTCTCAAAAACTCCCAATCACCCTCCTCAAATTGTCTTTCACTTTGATGTTGATTTTCTTCATATTTCATCCTATTTTTCACCATTTGAAGGTTTTATTTAATAATTTTGAAATTTTATTTAATCTTATCCATGTTGGAGTTACTTGACACACACCTAGGATTTATTTTTCCTAAGGTTTTTCTTATGTTTATTAGTCATTATTTAGCCTCCTATATTTTAGGAAGAATATTCCTCTAGGGAGAATATTCTCTTCAGTTTGATCAGTTGAGTGGATTCTAGATGCTACATTGGGATTATCACCATACAACCTTGGGATCATCACCATACTAGCACATTACCCATGATTCCTTGATCTCCTCCTCACTTCACTCTGTTTCAGTCAGCTAACTGAAGACTCGTAGACTAGTTAACTCAACTAGGTGGTAGTTCACTCCCGTAACTGCTTGATATACTAGACTAGGTGGAAGTTTGCTCCCGTAATTGTTGGTGTGTGTCCAGATCACTCTAGATCACTACTATGGTGCATTTCCTTCTCCTCCATCACACATTGGTTGAGTTATACAGAGTATATCATGTGTAAATTATCATTCATTCATTTGGTTAATGAGAATTCTTCCATTATTTCTCTCCTTCTTCTATTTTCTTCTATTTTGTTTGCAACTATGTATGTCAATTCCCAGCTAGATCTATTTTGTGTAGTTTCAATACATTTGCATGGTATTAGAGCCGATGGAATTCTAGGGAAAAGACACACCAATTTATTTTTTCAGGTACCGAAGATTGAAGACAGCCGAAAAAATGGAATTTCCAAAATAATTCATTCTTAAACCTTACAATTTCTTCGCATGGAAGGAGAAGTGATAATTCATCTTTGAAGCATAGGATTTTACAATTTAACCATGAACACAGAGGAAGAACCAACATCAGCCTTAGAAAAATCAAAGTATATAAATCGAATGGATGAAGCGTTCAAAACAACATGTAGTCTCATTTCTCTTGAACTTCTCTTTCACATATCCTCTTGTAAAACCCCCAATGAAGCCTGGACCACCATGGAAGGGATTTTTGGAAAATAGGATGAGATGAGGGGACACATGATCGAGGTGGAATTTCTCACATTAGATCCAAAAAACTTCGACAATCTCCAATATTTCTTTACCAAATAAAAGGATTTGTTGTCGCAACTCAAGGCTTGCGGGGTTGATAAATCTAAGGAGGAGAAATAAATGGTTCTCACCATTCTCTCCAAACTTTGTCCAGAATACTCATTGTTTGTATCTACATTTAATTTAGTTAGATTTAAATCTGGATCTACTTGGAATATGCCTTCTCTTGAGGACTTTATCGAGTCTCTGACACAAGAGCAGAGCAAGCTCATCAACATGGGAAAAATCAATGGCCCAAAGGTGCATGCACTTACTGTGTAATATGGAAGCGGTCATCAATATTAGAAATATAAAGATAAATACAAAAGTAAATCACATGCAAATCCGAAGAAGGAATGGTCCTCAAAACCCTTCAACGATGCCATTGGATCCAAAGGTGGAAAGGGAAGAAAAGGGGAGAAATGTTCTTACTCCCATAAAGGATTCCATCCAGAATCCGCATGTATGTAGAAACAGGTAGATCTAATGACCCAAATACCTCAGAAAAACAACCTTGGAGATTGCATCCCTAAGGGTTCCAAGAAGAATAAGCTAGAATATTAGAATCCCAAGAAAGGAAATTCTAGCCATGCTTTGATTGCCATCAACTCCTCTCTCGATGCTTGGATCGTAGATTCAGGAGCATCACACCACATGGCTGCTACAAAAGAGGTCTATTATTCATTGGAGGCATAAAAAATTTCCTCCTATTTTGATGGGGGACAACTCTCCAGTCGAGGTCACCGGTAAAGGAAGGATTGAACTCACAAACGGAAGCTTCGAGAATGTGATGCATGTTCCCAAATGTTTCGTCAATCTTCTCTCTGTGTATCAGATGACTAACTCCAACACTGGAAAGAGATTCATACTCACACCTGATGCTATGGATATCTATGACATGCAAACCAATTCCAGGGTTTCTATCAGTGAGGTAAATCATCAATTTAGACTTTACACATTTTCTGAATTTATTGAACCATATTTTGTATTACTGCTTACCCATGTTGACGAAAGCAGTAGAATATGGCATGAAATTTTTGGGCATTTAAATTTCAGATATATGAAACAACTTAGCAAGCATGAAATGGTTGATGGTCTACCTGACATCCACTTCTCCAAAGGAATTTGTGAGGGATGTGTTCTTGGAAAATACCCTCAAGAGAAATTTGACAAAGGAAAGACTCAGAGAGCTTCCTCTCCTTTATATCTGATCCATAGTGACCTCATGGGCCCTTTTCTGCATCCATCAATCAACAAAGCAAGGTACATAATCATTTTTGTTGATGATTTCTCTTGCTTCACATGGATTTTCTTTCTCAGGAAAAAATCATAGGTCTTTCAACACCTCAAATATTTCAAAGCCCTTGTTGAGACAAAGTCGGGAAAGAAAATCAAAATCCTCTGAACTATTAATGGAGGAGAGTATGTCAACCATGAGATCCAAAAGATTTTTCATGAGGCAGGGATTCAGTTGAAGCACACAGTTCCTTATACTACAGAGAAAAATGGAGTTGTTGAGCGGAAAAATAGATCTCTAAAAGAGATGGCATCTTGCATGCTACATGCAAAGTCACTTCCAAAACTATTATGGGTCGAAGCACTTAATTGTGCAACCTGCATCCAAAATATATCTACCCATAGATATGCCAAGGATAAGACCCCCTACGAGGCTTGGAGCAGCCTCAAATTACAAGTGACCCACTTTAGTATTTTCGGTTCACGTGCATGGGCTCGGATTCCCTCTCAAAAGAGGAAGGCACTTGATCCACAAAGAACATAGTGTATATTTGTTGGATACCCTGACAGTGTGAAGGGATACAAACTTATTGATCTTTCCTCAGACCCGCTCACCATTGACCAAAGTGTCCAATTCGAGGAAAGTGTCTCTCATGTACCTCAACAACCGCATGTAGACACCTTTGTTCTTCCACCTATCAGAGATGATGATCATGCACATGTCGACTCTTCTTCATATGAGAGTTCTGATTTAGAAGATTCTGATGATATAGTTACATATTCAGTATAGTCAAATGCAGTGTTAGTGCATTTATATGCAAATGTAGAGCCAGAGTCGAGGCCCAAGTGGGCTCAGACTACTCTTCAATATGCAGGGGATCTTGTTGGGGATCCAAATGATACTAGGATGACTCGATCTGATTTAGAGGAGCCTCCTCTTGCACTCATTGTCATTGAACCATTGCCACCCAGGCATATTTTCTTGTTCAAGTCTTCAGATCCACAGTCTTATGGAGAGGATACTGAAAATCCCTTTTGGCAATCCGCCATACAGGAGGAATACAACTCCCTCCTTGAGAAACAAACTTGGGATTTGGTTCCCCTTCCTTCGGGAAGGAAACTTGTTAGGAGAATATGGGTCTACAGGACCAAGAGTGCAGCGAATGGACAGATTAACAGATACAAAGCCAGGCTAGTTTCCAAAGGCTTTCAGCAGGTGCATGGCATTGACTATGATTATACCATCACTCTAGTAGTGAATATGGATTTCATACATTTGGCACTTTCCATTGTGGCAGCCAAGGGATGGGAAGTCCATCAGATGTATGTGAAGAATGCATTTGTTCATGGTGATCTCTCTGAGAAGATCTATATGGAGCATCCCTAGAGATTTATGCAAGATTCATCTTTGTTGTGTCGACTAAATAAATCTCTTTATGGCCTCAAGCAGGCTCTGAAGGCATGGTATTCCAATATGGACTCTTACCTGATGTCATGGAACTTTGTACATTGTAAATCAGACCTGGATGTTTACATGCTCGGGATGGATGATTCATTTCTACTCCTAGTTTTGTATGTTGATGATTTGTTGATCATTAGTTGCTCGATTTCAACAATTGATGCAGTCAAGAGGATTCTACATGACAGGTTCTTGATGATGGACATGGGTCTACTTCACTTCTGTAAAAACCCACCTTGTTTCCACAACAATGCTGATACTGGGTGAGATTTTTTTTTTTTTTTTTTTTTATAAATATTTTTGTTTTGAAAGTGAGTGCGCACGTGGGAGGAGAAACAGACACACTCGACTCTAGGTCGCCACTCGACAACTAGCAAGATGCAACCACGAAGATTACCCCAAGAAGACAAGGGCACACACCAAGTAGATGCGACAATAGCGATCACTGGGTTATGCACGGTACGATCCCGAGGAAGAATCCATAGTAGTGGGTTGTACTAAATCTGCATAGGAAGGCAGGGCAATTTTATCTTGGTTCTCTGTTCCAGAGAGAGAGAGGGTCAGAGAAGCTCCCGACCGACTGCTCAGGCAGATACTCGTAGTCTCCATCAGGGGTGTCGCAAGAGGGGGAACCCTGCCTTTAAAGGGCCCGAGACTCTAATACAGCACTGGGTTCTTGATACGAAATAATCACACGTGTCGACATGCACCTAAGGCTATAAGGAGACGTCTACATCCCGCCCGAAATACGCAACCAAG
>JASDQU010243200.1:131577-152534 GCA_032191745.1 Picea mariana
ACATAACAAAAAAAGTAAACACATGTGGCAGCATTTTATGTGTTGTTTAAATGAGAAAACATCGGTGATATTTTTTATATGCACCATATTTTTTAAATTAAAAAAAAAAAATGGTTTTATTGATGCATTCCTTAGACATAAATGCACTGGTGTTTTTTGTCGAAATGGTGCACCAGGAAATCGAAAATTGTTCAAAAAAAAAAAAATAATAAAAGTTAGAGGGTGGATTGTGTTTGGGATCCAATTCAATAAGTGGTCCCTTTGCATCACATGACAAACACTTATATATATAAAAACAAAACCATTAGATCTAAAATACCTAAAACGAAAAGCCTTAATTCTTAAGTGATAGAGGGAGCTAAACCCTAGGGTGAAATTTTGCATTCACGTAAGAAAAAAAAAACAAGGGTTTAAAGTAAGTATGATTTATTTATTTTTTGCATGTAGGGTTTTGAGTGAATCACCATACCCTTCGAATCCTGATTTTATGAATATTTTTGTTGTTCCAAAGTATTCTTTTGCTCCACAGTGCTCGTCTATATGTCTCTCTTCCAAATATGTCTTTTGTAAATTTTGGCAAAATAATGAAAATTTTGAATACCTTTTTAATATTAAAAAACATTTATGAAAAGGGTCTTGAATAAATCACCATACCCTTAAAATTCTCATATTCTGAATAATATTGTGGTTCCAAAGTATTTTTCTCCTTCATAGTGTTCATCCGTATGTCTCTCTTGCAAGTCTCCACCTTGAAAAAAAATTCAAAATAATGAAATAGTGAATAGCTTTTTAGTATTTAAATGAATTTATGAAATTTGATTCCCGCTCTTTTTTAATTGTTTTAAAAAATCTTGTTTTTTAAAATCTTTTTCAGCACAATGGTGCGTTTATGTAAGATGCACATGTGCGACCATATTACATTACGCATCATTGCGTCCATATTAATTGACGCACCGACAACATATAATTGTTTTTTATTAACAAAATCTTGAAACACAGTGTGGTTAATTTTTCAACACACCAGTGTGTTTGTGGTTTATAAGTACACTGGGATGATTTTAAAGTATTTGAAATTTTATTTGCACACAAAATAGTATATTCATCTCAAATTATCTTTTAGGATGAATTCACATGACTTACAATACTTCGGTATACATTTTACGTTTTATGTCACCTTGTTCTTAAAAAATGGTTTAAAAAATATATTCAAACTCAGATTGTGGTATGGTCCTCCAAATTTATTTTAGATATGTACAGGAAAATTTGTTGTTAATTTTGTTGAAATGCAAAGAGAAAACCTTATTATATATATATATATATATATATATATATATATATATATATATATATATATATATATATAANTATATATATATATATATATATATATATATATATATATATATATATATATATATATATATATATATATATATATAATCAAATGGCCATTTCTTCAAATTCCATCCCATTCCATATTGCTCAAAGTCCATCGCAGAGTTCTCCCTTTCCATCTCTAGTAAGTTTAACTTTTTTTATTTATGTTTCGATTATCTCATTGATTATTTTTTATCCATGTCAATATGAATAAAAATGTATCCAAATTTGCAAGATCTTGATTCATAATTGAGTTCATATGAAGAAAATATTCCAATACCGGTTCAAAAACATCAGAAGGTCTTATCAAGAGCAACATACTGTAAGAAGTTGGTAGATGAAAATGGACAACCGCTTTACCCTTCCAATTGTGACATTCCATCTTCCAACCTCAATCCTGGGTCGAGAATGGTAATAATTGTTTGGTTTAATGTAATTTGAACAAACAAATTATTGCATTGTGCTTACTAATATCATCGATGTACTAATGTTCAATATTAGGATTCTTCTGATGATAAGCGACCTACCTACCATCTTTCGTTGCACCCCACAACAATGTCAACCCGAGAGAAGGATGCAATGAGAGCACAACTCAAAGAGGAGGTCTACCAATAACGGTTGAATCAACCACCTATTCAATTCCCACTATGTCCAGATTCACCAATTAGGAATGACTACAACAATAGTATTTCTTCATAAGTTGGCAATGGAGACAATAAAAAAGAGGTTGGTATGGATGATTACTTATGGGATATGAATGCCATGGAGACAATGTTGTTAGATGCATTCCAGAATGATGATATAGGGGATGATGCTCATATCAGTGATACCATTTTCAAAAGCCTAAAATATGCTTCCACCACCCCTCTCTTTGGACCTGGTGCCCGATCAAAGTCTACCCATCTTGGGACAACAATGTTACTGTACAATGTGAAAACAAAGTTTGGCATGTCAAATGCATGTTTCTCAGCAATATTGAGGTAATTGACCAGCAAGTGCCTTATATTAATTTTGAGAAATATTGTCACAAAATCAACATTAGAAATGGTTGATTTTATAAACGTTAAATGACCTTGTACATTTATATTTCCCACTAACTACAGGATATTGAAAGATAAGGTTCTTCCTAGTGATAATATTTTTCCTAGTAGTTGCGAAGAGGAAAAGCAATTGTTGAAAATGTTGGGTGTTGAGTATATATTGTACCATGCATGTCTGAATGATTGTATTCTATATAGAGGAGAATATGTGGACAAAGAGATATGTCTGAAATGTGGGCATGATAGGTATCATAAATAAAATAAAAATGGTAAATCACATGGTCATCCTCATAAGATATTGAGGCACATGCCTATAATCCCAAGGAATAAAATGATCTTTCGTTGCAAATAATTAGTTATGTTGTAGGGATGTCATGCCTCAAACAGAAGTGATTCGGGAGTTATGTGAATCCCAATAGATTCAATAACCATGAAGAATATAGAGAATACATGGCCAGAAAAATTCAAGGATGAAGTACGAATTCTATGACTCATCATAGCAATGGATGGTCTGAACCCATATTCCCTCCAAACAATGAACTATTATGTTTTCCCTGTAGTAGTGATCAATAAAAATACCCCCCCCATGGTTTTATGTGAAGAATGAACATCTTATGTTCGCTCTTATAGTCCCTGGTAGAAGACAAATGAAGAATATGGATGTCTACCTACAACCATTGGTAGATGAATTGAAGGAATTATGGGAAGGTATACATATATATGATGTGTCAAGACCCATCACAACAGAAAGCAGTTTTACGTTGTATGGCATATGTTCTTACACCACACATGATTATCTAGGCTTAGGAGTTTGCTATGATAATTAACATGTTTATTGATTTTTTTATATATGTAACAATATTTATTTGCATATTTAATTCATTTTGATTGACATTATATTCTTAAATGCTAATGTGTTATGTATACAATAATTCCGCAGTTCTTGTAACTAAAGTCTATCATGGATGTAAATGTTGTGAACCTTCTCTGAAGGCTAGGTGGTCCAACCACCTACAAAAGCCAGTGTATGATTTCGTGAGGGTATTCCTCCTAGAATAATACCCTTATAGAAGAGAAACATCTTCTTTCAATGGTAAACCAGAGAGAACCCAAAGTCCTGCAATAATGACACTAGAATAATGGCTTAGAGAACATGTGAGAGACAAGGAGATTACAAAAATTCTCAATTCAAATGGGGATCCTATGTTCGATGATCCAGAATTATTCGACACCTATGTTCATAAGTTTCCCATTGGGATGAAAAGGAAATATATCTTTTATAATCTCCCCTATTGGGAGCATCTTAATATTGCCCACTTAGTATATCCCATGCATACATTTAAAAATGTTTCATCTTCTTTATGGAGGCACATATCATCGAAAGAAAGTGACACATTGGCTGTGAGGAGAGATCTTATTTCTTCAAAAAATAAAAAGAAACCTTGGCCAAGACAAGAAAGTAGAGGAGAGGGTGGTCCCTCTTGGTCTTTCAAAGAAGGTGATGTCCCAAGGATTTTGAAGAAAGAAGATATTTCTTTGGAAAAGGAAGTTATATTGGGTGTGAAGGTGCCTTCTGTATATGGGTCTTCCCTATGAATTTTCTTCACTGTGCATCAATACCATTTGTTGGGGTTGAAATTACATGACCATTTGAACCTTCTAAAGGTACGACGTATGTCAAAAATATGATTTTATTATTTGTAATTTTTATTTTTATGCCATGGGATAAAACATAATTATTTTTTTATGTGTTTACTTTGTAGTGTCATTATCCTATGCTCGTGTGTGGGTGTGTGAACCATGACTTCCCCCGTGACCTAAGGCATGCCATATCTAAATTATCTGCATTTGTGTGTTGTATCAAATTAAAGGAGATTCATATGGCTAGCATTCCATGGTGGCGTCAAGAGATAGCTGAGATTGTTTGTATGTTTTAGAAGGAACTATCATCGCGTTTCATGGACTTGCGGGTTCATCTTCTAATTTACCTAGTAGATGAGGTTGAATTAGTCAGGGTGATATCCTATTGTTGGATGTTTTTTATAGAGAGGTACATGAATAAATTCAAAGGATTTGTTTGTCCTCACCGTTTTCTCAAAAAGTAAGTTGGAAGATCGCCTCCTAAAACTGATACGAATCTGTGGTCATACCTTTCTGCAGTGATTTATCCAAAAATATTAACTTTGTGAGGAAACGGCTCGTGTGAGAATTAAATCGACCCATTTTTCAAGTTCATTTTCAACCGTTTGGAAAAATTCTCACCTTTTTCTCAAAAAGTAAGTTAGAAGATTGTCTCCTGAAACTGATACGAATTTTCACTTGAAGTGCCCTTTCTACAGTGATTTCTCTGTTTTTCACTTGCAGATTGAGATCAAATTTTTAGGGTTTCTCATAAATAGTGGGAGAGATGGATATGACACCTATTCTACAATCAAACTTGGTGGTAATCTTCACACCATACATTTTTTTTTATTGGAATCCCAAGGCAAAATTTCAACTCATAAGGAAAGGATTGTACGACTTGACGATGGGGACAGAAACAGAACCTACATCAGCAATTGAGAAGATGAGATGGGAAAACTAAAGGATTAAGCCACAAGACTTCATATTGAATTCATTTCAACTGATCTATGGTTTCATGTTGCCGCATGCAAGACTCCAAACGAGATACGGACAACCTTGGAAAGTTTGTTGGAAAGCAGGATCGGATGAGAGGTCATATGCTTGAGGTAGAGTTGAATACTTTGGATCCTAAATTTTTTTATAATATACAGGATTTAGTTACTAATTTTAAATATTTGATATTGAGCTTAGCATCTTGTGGTATTGATAAGTCTAAACAAGTGGACCAACTTATTCTAACAATCTTGTCCAAGCTACGACCAAAATATGTTGTCTATGTTTCCACTTTCCATTCAGGAAGGTATCTCATGGGAACAAATTGGAAGATGCCTACCATGGATCAATTTGTTCATTCTCTCACACATGAGTAGGAAAAAATCATTCATATGGGCCTAATAAATGATCCTAAATCACATGCATTCACCATGCATGATGGAAAAGGACCATCCAAACAGAAAGGGAAGGAGAAATAGAACGAGAAGGAGGGATATTTCAAACCCTTTAAAGACTCTTCAGGTTCCAAAGACTCTTCATATTCCAAGAATAAGAAGAAGAGAAAGTAGTGCACTTACTGCAATAAACCAAATCATGAATAATCCACATGCATGAAGAAACAGATCGATTTTATGGCATAACCACTTCAGCAGAACAACCTTGGAAACTTCATTCCAGTGGGAATCAAGAAGAAGAAGGAAGAAGATCATGCTCCTAAGAAAGGTAATCATCATGTTATTGTTGTAATTAGTTCCTCATCTAATTCATGGATTATAGATTTTGGTGCATCCCATCATATGGCAGCGAAAGAGAAATTTTTCTCTTCGTTGAGTCCATGATCAAGACCCCCTATTCTCATGGTGGATGATACTCCAGTAGCAGTAGCAGGAGAGGGGAGAGTGGAACTCCATAATGACAGTTTTGAGAATGTTTTACATGTTCCAAATATTTCTATGAATATGGTCTCAGTTTATCAGATCACTCAGAAAGGTAAAAAGGTTGAATTTACACCATATTCAGTTTCAATAATTGACATGCATGACAATTCCATCATTGCAATTGGTGAGGTGGATCACAAGTCAAGGTTTTATAAATTCACTAAGTTTTCTTATGATGACTCATGTTTTCTACTTACACATAAGGAGAGTACTTTGCATGCACCTCCATTGCAACATGAATATACTCGTGTGCTTTCATCAGTTTTAGACATCAGAGATGATTCTATACACTCAGATTTTGTACATGGAAATAAACAGGAAGTACAGCCAGATAAGAAGCCAGCGTTGAAGCTTCGGCAGATGCCCAAGAAGACATAGTTGACACTTCAGGCAGTAGGTATCCTTGTAGGGAATATATTGGATTCGAGGAGGACACGATCTCAGCATGAGGAGCTTTCTCATGTACTTTCAGCATCAGAACCTGCAATGCCCATGCATTGTTATATGGTTCAATCTACTGATCCGCGGACCTACAATAAGGTTGTGGGTAAAACATTATGGAAAGAAACCATGCAGAAGGAGTATGACTCACTCCTAAAGAAAAATACTTGGAATTTGGTTCCACTTCCACCATAAAGAAATATTTCCAGGTGCAGATGGGTCCACAAGATCAAGAGGTACAAGGCTAGATAGGTTTTCAAAGGACTTCATCATATCCATAAATATTTCTACATCTTCACGAAGACTTTCAGTGAGAAAAAGTTTCATAATTTGCAGGATCATCTTGCAGTGAAGACCACAATTGCATAGCAACTTCCATTTCTTCTTTTGATGCATTGTCTTTTGAGGGGGGGTTTTGTTCCCACGTGGTTTTCCCTCTTTCCTCATTTTTATTCAGTGTTCAATAGTCACACTGTACATGAGTACCTAATATGTCCTAGTAGTCGGGACACATTTTTTACTCCATAGTGATGTTCAGGGGGGGTGTTGGAGAAATTTCTATTTTTGGCACACTAGTTCACTGGGGGTTAACTGACTAATTCTATTTTAGACTTTCTATTTTAGATCATCAATATTTTTTTATTATGTATGCATGCATTCTGCTATTATGGAATGTTATGTCCTATATATAAGTGTATTCTACTCATTCATTGTATCATATTGATCGTCATCTATGTATCAATCATCATCTCATTGAAGTAGTGTGAATATATTTTCTCATTCTTCCATATTGAATCTCTCTTCCTTTCTTGATAAGTTCTATTTGTACTTGTTTTAGCTAGATATCCTGTGTAGGTTTCGATGAAACATTGAAAAATTGCACATCCCCTCTTTCTTCCTTGGACGTTTTTTCTTTTGTAGAAGGAGCATTTTCAGATCCCTTCCCTCTCTCAACAATTTTGGATCTACATTGATTCTTATAGTGCCCTTATTTTCCACATTTCCAACATACCTTTACAAAATTTCTGGGATATTTACATCTTCCCTTAGATTTAGATCTCCCACTTGAGGACTTAGATATATTTCTTTCCTGGGAGCGTCCTCTGGCAAATAATGCATCTATTATTTTTCCTTCCATGTTCTTCTACCTCATCTCCTCTGACAAGGATGAGACCACATCATCGAAACTTAAAGTAGTTTTATTACAACCTGTGGCCAGAACCAGACTGTCCCATGAGATAGGTAAAGAGTACAATAAATTGATACATTGTCTTCATCATAAATTTTAATATCAACATATAATAACTGACTTACCATTGTATTTAAGGCGTTCAGATGCTCAGGAAATTGTCATTAAGGGAGGATAGACTCTAATGCCTCCTTCCTTCTCCAATTGTGTCATATTTGTAAATATTTCAGTCATGTCGCAAGTTGTTCTTGGGAGGGGATGTTAGGATATTTAGACACTTAGGAGTTAGTTAATATAAACTTTCTCTAATGTTTCGTTAGATAAAAGTGGGTTCCTTAGTGTGTCTCTTTAGTATGCATTAGTATGCATTTGTAGTTAGGAAATACGATGGTCACAATATGTTCCTGACATAGAGTGATCCAACGTTCATATTCTCCTTGATCGTAATGGCTACATTGATCCATGGCTTAACACCCAATTCGTCCATGATCTCTATTTAAAGAGCATGGAGGGCTATTTGTCAAAGATCAATTGTGAGAAACTCTCTTGTAAATCTCTTTGTAATATTTTTCTTTTGCATTAATAAATTGCTCCAAGTGGCCACATTGGTTGAAAACATGGATGTTTCCTCATGGGGGTTTTACCACATGAAAACATTAGTCTCTTGATCTTTGATCTAGTTATGTGAGTGGTTACTGAAGGTGTTCATCCTCTCTTGGAACACCTATTTTTTCGAACAAAAAATGTATGGTTTTTATTTCTTGATTAATTGTTGACTATTGTTATAAACCTAATTTAATAAATCTATGACGATAACGACTTAATTCTCTAATGCATATGGGGTCAATATTCGATGAAATTTATACCATAAGAATATATTCATATATTGTACTTGTATTGCTTCAGTGGATTTTGTTATAAATATAGGAAAGCCCAATTCTAAGAATTACACCTGAAGAGAGTGAAAAGACACTTGCTAGGTTATGGTGGCATTGGAGGCACAGGGTGATGGGAAATGTTATTTCCCTTGCAATCAATGTAGGGTCTTGAACATAAGAAGACGTGTAAGAAAAAAAATCGAAAGACATTGTTGGAGGTATGGGCATTGTGAAGGGGGGTATACATATCGTCCCATGGTAATTTATCCATTATATATGTCTTTGTATTGTTTGTATTTATAAAATTTTATTTCATTTTTAATATTTTTTATATACACTAATTTTATTTATTGTTTTTAATTATAAAGCTAAATCATCCTGGGTGTCTATCCCCAAATAAATATCTGCCTAGTATTAGTAGAAATACTATTGTACAAGATGTGGAAGATGGTATGGATATTGAAGATAAAGTCAATCCTATGGAAGAATATGACACTAATAATACTATTGAGCCAGATGATGGGGAAAATAGATTGATCCAGGACATCTTTGTTGCTTCCATATAGGGAATTTTTTAGCCTACATATCATCTCTTTCTTTCCCTTCACAATAAATCCTTCTAGTTGCTTCATGTATATTTATTCTTCCATATCCCCGTGTAGGAATGTTGTATTCACATCCATCTGTTCTACATAAAAATCAAATGCAACAACAACAAATAAAAGAAATTTGATTGAATTTAACTTGTCAACTTGATAAAAAATTTCACCAAAGTCAATTCCCTCTACCTAGGAATAACCTTTTGCTACTAATCGAGATTTGTATTTATCCACTTTTCTTTCTGCATTCAACTTCTTATTAAACACCCATTTGTTTCTAATGGGATTTCTTCCAGTCATAAACTCCACTAGATCCCAAGACTCACTATTATCCAAGGCTGACATTTCTTCAATGAAGGCCTTTTTCCACAGTTATAGGATCATTATCAGTAATAGATAAAGCAAAATTTGAATGAAAATCAAGTGGAGTATACCTTTCTGATTTTCTTCTTTCCCAAACCGATCTCCTCAATATTGGAGTATGAGGTTCTTCTTCTTATTATTCGTGTTCTTATGTAGAGACTAATTCATCATCCTTCAACTCAAACTCTATTTTCTTTGGTTCATCCTTCCTTGGTAGGACTTCATGTTTGAAAACATCTTTGATTTCTCTAAATATCATATATTGTCTATACACTACCTTCTTAGTTTTTGGATTCCAAATCTTATAACCTTTCAGACCATATTTATACTCAATAGAGATACACTTTTCAACCTTTTTATCTGGCTTACTCTCATTTTCCTTTGGAACTTGAACATTGGCATCATAAACAAATACCATGAGATGTGTGAGATATGGTTTCTTACCAATCCATGCCTCATGTGGAGCCTTTTCATCCAGTTCTGATGAGGGTGATCTATTAACCAAGTAACATGTCATACCAATTGCCTTACCCCAGAATTCATGTTCTAACCAAGCACCATTGAGCATACACCTTGATTTTTTCATCAACGTCATGTTCATCCCTTCTACAAATCCATTATGATTGGGTGTATATGGATTAGTATTCTACCTTGTTGTACCTCACTTCTTACAAAATTCTTTCAATTCATTTCTAGAGAACTCTCCACTAGTATTCGTCCTACACACCTTAATTATTTTCTCTATTTGATTCTCCATAAGATCCTTAAACTCTTTAAACCTGTCAAAGAATTCAGATTTTTTCTTGAGGAAATATATCCAAGAATTCCTTGAGAATCCATTTATAAATGATACATAGTACACATATTTTCCCAGTGATGGAACCAACACAAGTTCAAACACATCATTGTGCACCAACTGTAAAATTCCCTCTTCGATCGTTGCACCAGAGGGGAGTCTTACCTGATTTTTCTTCTTATATACACAATGTTCATAGAAATATAAATCCAAAGAGAAATTATACATACCTTTAACCATACCTTTACCAGATAGTATTTGAAATCCATTCTCTCGGATATGCCCCAGTCTTTGATGCCACAACATAGCCTTGTATCTAGAGACTGTAGGATTTTTTTCTTCTTCATCTCCAATATCAAGAAAAATGTAACTATTACACCAACCATTAATAGTGCTTCCCTGCATATTATACAGAGTTCCACACCAAATTTCTTTCAACAACACCATTGTTCCTCGAACCATCCTGCAAGTTTTTTTCTCAAACACTGTTTTGACCCCTGCATCGTCCATTTTTCTTACAAAAATCAAATTTATGGCCAATATTGTAATGTGTATAACATAATGGATTGTTCTAATCCTTCCATCAATTAGATTCATCTTGAATTTTCCTGGTCCTGTGATTTTTTTTTCCAAGTCATCACCTAGGAAAACATCACCTCCATCGTACCTTTCATATTCACAAAACCACTCTCTATGAGGAGTCATATGAAAGAATGCACCTAAGTCAACTAGCCATGCCTCGTGATAAGATAATTGTACATCCCTAACTTATCCCATAATTCCATAATAAAAAAGTCCCTAACTTATCCTAGAATGCCTTGGTTGTAACTTCCCCTGACACATTCAGTAATATTGAATCTGAGAGACAATCGAATTGTGCTCTCTGCCTTCCAATCCAAATTTTTCCAGTATTCTACTGATGTTCTTGTAGGTGCAGTACCTAGATCCATAGTGATCCATTTATCTTTTTCCATCAAAACATCTTCCATCTTGAGCTTCCACGGCTCAAAACTTTGCCCATTAAATTTCTCGATCTTTATTTTCAAACTGTTTTCCATTTATTTTCACCTAATGAATCAATACTTCATATCTCCCACTGTAACAAGGATTATCACAGACCCGAGCCAAACCCCTGATCACAAAGGCCATTTTTTATTTTAAACAGCCTAATTTTTCGAGATCTTTCAATCCAGACCAACAGTTTCATATTTTAAATCCATATTCTCTGCATATTTAATATGGCTTCTCCCAATGATATTTTTCTTACCAACACCAACTACTTCCAATGGAAATCCCATATGGATTATTTATTAGGAAGTAAAGGATTGTATTGGATTACCTTGGGAAAAGTATAAGAACCCATTGATGATGAAAAGTATGTCAAATGGATTAATAGGAATGATGAAGCCTGAGGAATAATCGGAATGTCCATCTCTCTTGATTTAAGGTTTCACCTTTAAGGACTTGAAGCCCCCAATAAATCATGGGAAAAGATTGAATCTGTGTTTGGTAAACACAATATTATTTGAGCCCACCAGATAGAAAATTAGATAATGAACTTAAGTCCAAATGATTTTTTCTTTCATTGAAGACTATTTATCTAAGTTCAAAACACTTAGAATTTTATGTGAAGAGTGTAGCATAAAGTTGGACGATGAGCGTTTCATATATATTATTCTTGTTAAGCTTAGTAGTGCATATTCATTGTTTGTATCTACCTTCTATGCCACCAGAGAATCTCTAGGGACTTCTTATAAAAAAAACCCACTATTGAGTCCTTTTTTGATGCTTTGATTAGAGAGCAAGATAAGCTTGTGAAACTTGGAGTGATCATCACTGCAAGTACCTCCAAAAAATCCTTAGTGGCCCAACAAAAAGATAAATAAAAAAATTCCAAGAAGCAACATCCTCACCACAACAACAAGAAAAAAAAGGGTCACAAACCCTCTCAGTGAGATTTCGCTCCTAATGGTGACAAAGGAGAAAAATATACAAATAATAAGACTGACATGCATTGCATGTTTTAAGAAGATGGAAGCTTTAGAAGCAATGATGGAGAAGCACAACATCAATTTAGATTATACTTCTTCTTCTTCCCATGGACATGCACTTTCTGCTTATGGTTTCTCCTTCAATGCAACTTCTTATTCTGATGATGATGATGAGTGGATTATTGATTGTGGAGCTTCTTATCATATGTGTAAGGCTAAAGCCATAAAATCTGCTTTAAATGAATGTGACACTAAGAAAATATTTGTTGGTGATGATAGATCTCTTAGTGATGCAGGGTCTAGAAAAATTCAGGTATATAATGGTCATTTCAATGATGTATTGTGTGTTCCAAGTATTTCTTGCAACCTTCTATCAGTATATCAAATCACTCATTCAGGTGAAGGTAAAACCGAAGAGTTTTTGTCTCAACAAATTATAATCAAGGATCTAAAATATATTCAACATGTTCTTGCAAATGGAATTGTCAATAATATTACCAAGTTGTATAAGTTTGGTAACTTTGGGTCGTCATATTTTCCATAATTTTTTGTTTCTCATAGCGATGAATTGAGAAAACTTTGGCATGAGCGGTTTGGTCATCTAAACTATCACTCATTGCAGAAACTGTGTAATCAATAGATGGTGATTGGTCTTCCTCTTGTTTCATGAAGAGATTGTGTTTGTGTCATTTGTGTTCTTGGTAAAAACCATGAGGAAAGTTTTCACAAACCTTCCTCTTGGCATGCCTCGACCCCTTTTCCTCTTGTTCACAGTGACTTGTGTGGTCCACTTTATTCTCTTTTTTTTTTCTAGGTGCAAGAATTTCTTAACTTTCATTGATGAATTTTCCAGGTGCACTTGAGTTTACTTCCTAAAACTTAAGAGCGAAGTTTTTGACAAATTTTTAGCCTATAAGGCCCTTGTAGAAAAGCAATATGGACATCAACTTCAAAGGTTAAGAAAATATATTGGAAGGAATGTGCCAAAAATCAATTACAAGTTAATGCACTACACAATGCATCCAAATGAAATACATTGTTCCACATACACCACAACAAAATGGTGTTGCTGAGAGAAAGAACCGCACATTAAAAGAAATGGCTAATTGTGTGATACAATCTAAGGGATTAAGTCTAAATTGTTGGGCAGAAACCATTAATTGTGAAAATTACATAGTAAAAATAGCACTCCCACAACATCTATTGAAAATATAACACCGAAAGAGGCATGGACTAAACTTAAGCTAGATGTAAGTCACTTCTATGTATTTGGCAGTATAGCATGGGCTCACATTCCTAGTGAGAAAAGGAAAGCATTGCAGCATGAAAGTGAAAAGTGTATATTTGTTGGTTATTTGGAAGATTTCAAACGTTATAGACTTCTTCAACAACATTGTAATAAAACTATTATTATAAGAGATGTTAAATTTGATGAAAATATCTTGGCCTACGAGCCTAATTTGACATTTGTTCCTTATTTGGCTTGCAATCCATCTTCGGAATTTGTTCCTTCTTTATTCCTATTCTGGTTTCTTATTCTTCAGATGATGACAGTGAGGATGAAAACCCACCTCCGCCTAAACACCTTCCTCTAGATGAGTCTATTGAACCTAAAATTGCACCAACACGACTGATTCCTAGATGGATCTGTTCAACACGAGAAGTAGCTTGTAATCTTGTTGGCGATCCTTCATATCAACATCGAACACATTCACAGTTCCAGCGAGCCTCTTCTGATTTGGCTTAAGTTTCAGAGACTCGTGATCCAAAGACATTTTCATAAGCTTTAGGTCATCCAAATTGGGATACAACAATGAATGAAGAGTATTGTTATTTAATAGAATATGATACGTGGAATCTTGTACCTCTTTCAAAAGGAAGAAAACTTGTCAAATCTAAATGGGTCTATAGAACTAAGTATGCATTATATGGAAGTGTTGAAAGACACAATGATAGGTTAGTTTTCAAATGATTTTCCCAAGTTGAAGGAATTGACTATAATTCAACCTTTTCCCATGTAGCCAAAATGAATTCCATCCACCTTGTTCTATCCCTTGCAGCCTCACATAAATGGTAGGTCCATCAGATGGATGTCAAATCTTCTTTCTTGCATGGGGATTTGCAAGAAGAAATCTACATAGAACAAATTCCTGGCTATGTCCATAATGACTCTTACCTTTTTTGTCACCATAAGAAAACTCTTTATGGTCTGAAGCAAGTTCCTCGAGCTTGGTATGCCAAAATGGACAGTTTTCTTCTTTAAATTGGTTTTTGTAGATGTCATTCTGACCCCAATGTTTATACCAAGAAAGTAGGAAGCCATCTCATAATCATTTTTATTTATGTTGATGATCTTATCCTCACTGGTAGAGACCCAAAACTTTTAAACCATGTGAAAACCAGCCTTAAGAAGAAATTTGAAATGACATACTTAGTATTTTCGCACTATTTCCTTGGCCTCCAAGTTTTGCAAACCAAGGAAGGAATTTTTATTTCCTAGTATAAGTATGCTTGTGAACTTGTTTGTCACTTTCACATGGAAGATTATAAACTAGACCCTTCTCCCTTCCATTCTGGAGTCAAACTTGTTGTCACATATACATCTCTCGAATTTGATGCCACTTTGTATCATCAGTTAGTTGCTAGCCTCTTATACTTGACTCATACCCACCTTGATATTTCCTTTGTTGTTGGTCTTATTTTCTGGTATATGAAAAAACCCCCTAAAATCCATTGGAAATTAGTTAAAAGAATACTTCGGTATGTCTAAGGTACAATTCATTTTGGGATACATTATAGTTCATGGAGACTCCTTTATTGGTTGGTTTCATTGATTTAGATTGGGTTGGGAACCCTGATAATTGAAAGTCTACTGCAGGTTATGTTTCCATCCTTAGTTCAAGACCTATAACTTGGGCCTATAAGAAAAAATAGTCTATTGTTATTTCTTCAACAGAAGAAAAGTACCAAGAAGTGGTCGAAGCAAGTAAAGAAGTCATGTGGCTTCGGAAAATCGTTTCATAGTTTGGATTCTAATAGCAACATACGACCACCCTTTGGTGCGCTAATTTGAGTGTCATCAAGCTTCCCAAAAGAAAAGGGTGAATATTCAAAAGTGATAAAGTGAGAAACGAAGGCATTGGTTTGCATGGTTCTTAATGTTTTATCACAAAACATTAGCCCTAGAAGGAGCTAGTGTTAGTCCTTAGACATACTATAACCTATTACCCTTGATTTTTAGGTTATGTTAATAAATGCATTGCTATCTTCTCAATTCCAAAAAATCTTGTTTCACCATACATTTGTTTGTATCAAGTTTCCTATACCCTTGTCTTTTATAATTTTTCGGTGCCTTTTTCTTTGCTTGAGTTCATTTTCATATGCTTTTAGTAAGACAAATTTGAATATTTACATGGTTTGAGTATGTCCCATCAGAAATTCTAGTCAAATTTTAATTTTTTCTTAAGCTTAAAGAGAGACAGAGTCACTACAAGAATTTTGTCATTCTTTTAGTCCCTAAACCCATTATTTTTTAATGTTTCTTGGTCCTAAAAATCGGGTTAACTGTCACGAGAGAATCTAGAGGATCATGTAGAGAATCATGCAGTAGTGGTTATTATCATCAAAATGATTATTCAATATAGGGATATCATTTTATGAACACATGTACATGTTAATGCATCCACTAAAGATGGTTTTTGAGTCACGATATGAAGCACGTAAAGTTATGATTTTTTAGTCACGATATGAAGCACTTATGTAGTGAGGGTGGAAGGGAGGAGCAAGGAAGGATTCATATCCTTTACTAAGTAAATTGTGAAAACAAGGGAGTTGGTGCTTGCTAGGGTTGGTTCCATGAAGACAAGGGAGTTGGTGCTTCCTAGGGTTGGTTCCCTAAAGACAAAGGAGTTGGTGCTTCCTAGGGTTGGTGCCCTAAAACAATGGAGTTGGTGATTCCTAGGGTTGGTGCCTAGAAGAAGGGGATTTTTGTCTCCAATAGTTGGTGCTCTAAAAAGGATTGGTGTCCTTCACTATCTCATATTATTCTTTATAAAACTTTGTAATTCCTATTAAATATATTTATATAATTGTTTTTAAAATACAAGTCCACTGTTGATCTATTGTGGTGATTAATAAAATAAAAAAGTAATCGCTAATTGTTTGAAAAGGTAATATTGATTCACCCCCCCCCCCTCAGTATTTCCAAAAATTGGTATCAGATCCAGTGCCTTCATAACAGTCTAATAACTAGAAGGTAGATCCTGAAAGAAATGGAGCATCAAGAGGGAATGCCTTCCAATAAAGCACCATTGTTTAACGAAGGTGGTTATGCTCTCTGAAAAATAAGAATGAAAAGCTACATTTTGGCTCTTTTTTTTTATGTTTGGAAATCTATTGTAGATGGTTACACTGCACCATCTACTCCACCCACAGATACTACAAGAAAGAAGATTTGCAATGACAAATCAAGAGCATTTAATGCCATTCTAAGAGGATTGACAAATTATATATGTGCGAAGGTAATGCATTATAAGTGAGCTAAGGAAATCTGGGACAAATTGGAGGTTGTGTATGAAGGAGATAGAAAAATAAAAGAATCCAAACTACAAACCTATAGATCTCAGTTTGAAAATTTGAAGATGAAAGAAGAAGAGAACGTTGATGAATACTTTCAGAGGGTAGATGAGGTATTTAACTCAATCATAGCAGCAAGAGAAGAACTTACCCATAAACCTATTGTATAAAATATCGTAAGGTAATTACCTATGAGATATGATGCCAATAGTTCCATAATTGAAGATAGACCATAACTTGACAAACTCACAGTAGATCAGCTTCATGGAATTTTTATAGCATATGAGATGAGAACATGGAACGAAAAACCATAAAAGGATAAATAGCCTTTAAGGCATCTAAATCAAAGAAGAAATAGGAACATATGTCTAATAAATATTAGTCATACATATCAGATGTAGAAGAAGCCAACTTTATAAAGAAACTCCAGAAAGGATTTGGAAGATATAAAGGAAAATTACCCTTCAAATGTTTCAACTATGGCAGAATTGGAAACTTTGCTAACAAATGTCCCTATCCCAAGCAGGAGGATAATGATGATGAAGAAGCCTACAACTAGAAAAACCAATATAAGAATAAATTTCAAAAGAAAAAGAAAAACTTATACTCCAAAGAAGACATCAACTCTTCAGACATAAGTGAAGATGAAGATTCAGAGCTTCTATTTATGGGAATAAACACTCAAAATAATAATATAGATAATGAAGAAAACTCTAAAAGTGAAGGTGAAGCAAATCTAGAAGTCAAACTGAATAATGCTCTGGAGGAACTAAGAAAGTATAAAAAGAAGAACAAGCTACTTAGGGAACAACTTCAAGAATTTGAAGAATTACATCAATCAAGAGAAATAGATGCATCAAGAACTATCAAATAATTAGAGAAGATCATTAGTGATCTAAAGTTCCATCTCCTGGAAGTTAAAAGAATTGAAGAAGTCATTTAAAACAACTCAATGATAGAAAACAAGTATGTGAGAAGCTAGAAGTTGAGATTGAGCTGCTAAAAGGTGAACTTGAAAAATAAAAGAGGGGATCACAATTTGAAAATAGTTCAAAGATCCTGGATGAAATTATCAATATTCATAGGTCAACAAATAAAAAGACTGGTTTGGGATACACCAAAGACTCAACTTCTACATCACAAGGATCTGTCAAAATACCAATCCATTATGCATATTCTCTTAAAATACCCTTAAGAAGAGAAGATAATAAGGCGAGGATGATTCCATTGGAGACTGTCCCAAATAAACAGAAATCAGCATCCCCTACTAAAGAAAAATATGAAAAGAAGAATACAATCACCAGAAGAAATCCTCCTAACATATATCAGTATATCTTCCTTGGATATTGTTATTCATGCAATAATTTTGGACACAAGGCAGTACATTGTAAATCCTATAGAAGGCACAATCCAAAAAATGTCCAAAGAAGTCAGAAGTTCAATACAAATAAAAGAAACTATAATTTGTTCTCTCCATTACAATATTACAATATGGAATGCCTCAAATGTAATAACTATGGACATGAATCCAATGAATCTATATTTTCAAAGTATGTAAAAGAGATAAATATTCCCAATAATAAAAAAGTATGGAAGAAAAAGAAAGTAGAGAAAACAGAGTGTAAAGTAGCCATGTATGCTGAAAACAAAGGATGTCAGTGGTATATATGCAATGGATTTTCTAAACACATGACTGGAGATCAAAGAAAATTTCTCAAGTTAATGAAGAAAGAAAAAGGAAAAGTCACCTTTGGAGATAATGTGTCAGCCAAGATACTTTGAAAAGGCATTGTTAGCCTAGGGAATAACAAGGCCAAAGCAGAAAATGTATCTTTAGTAAAAAATCTTAAGCCTAATATCCTAAGTGTAAGTCAAACATGTGATCAAGGTCACATACTTACCTTTGATTCTCAAAAATGTGAGATAAGAAGAGAAGATACAGGGAAGCTAGTGGAAGTTGCACCAAGAACATCTAGCAATGTGTACATCCTTGACATGGAAGGAGAAGAAAAATGTTGTTTAGGTCAAGAATATGAAAGTTGTCTATGGCATATAAGGTTGGGACATATAATATTTGAAAACTTAATCAAAGACAATAAGAAGGAGGTATTAAGGGATCTTCCAAAGATTATAAATCCTTCAAATACTATTTGTAAGCATAGTCAAATAGGGAAGCAAACAAGAGTTAGGTTCAAAACAAAAGAGCATTCCACAACAAAACCATTAGAACTTATTCACACAGATCTATGTGGACCTGCAAGAAATAAAAGTACTTATGGTGAACATTATTTTATGTTGATCATTAATGATTACACAATATTGACCTGGGTATACTTTCTAAAATACAAATCAGAAGCCTTTGAGAAGTTTAAAACATACAAAGCCATTGTAGAGAATGAAACAAATATCAAAATTAAATGTCTAAGATCAGACAATGGAGGAGAATTTGCCTCTAAAGAGTTCATTCAATTCTTTGAAAATCATGGTATCAAAAGACAGTTTTCACCTCCCAGGACTCCTCAACAGAATGGAGTTGTAGAAAGGAAAAACATAATAATTCAAGAAGCTGCAAGAACCATGCTAAATGAAGCCAAGCTTCTAGAAAAATTTTGGAGAGATGCAATCTACACAGCACTCCACATACTTAATCGAGCTCAATTGAGACTCAACCATGACATAACTCCCTATGAACTATGGTTTGGCAAGCCAACATCTCTAAAACACTTTAGAATTTTTGGAAGTAAATGTTACAATAATAATGATGAAGATAATTTAGGGAAGTTTGATCCAAGATCTAATGAAGGCATATATTTAGAGTATTCACCTAATAAGAAAGCATACAGATGTTATAATCTTAGACTAATAAAGATAGTGGAAAGTGAAAATGTAAATATAGATGATCTAAAACTAAAGAAGAACATATCCCAAGACATATCAAAAATTGATAAAAAAATATCAGCAAGAAGATGATGATGTAGAATCTCAGCAAGAAGATGATGATAATGAAACACAGGAAAATGAACCATATAGTGATGAATAAGAAAATGAAGAAACTCCCTTTCCAAAAGCTCCATCAAAAATATTTCAAAATAATCATCATGAAAGTCATATTATTGGAAATAAAAATGCAAGAGTGGAAACAAGAAGGAAACCCACATTTGACTTGGAACAAGCAATATTATCCCTAATAAAACCTAATTCATTTAAAGAAGCCAACAAAATTAAATATTGGATAAAAGCAATGGATGAAGAACTAGACCAAATAGAGAAGAACCATACTTGGGAACTAGTTCCAAGACGCAAGGACAAGAATGTGGTAGGAACCAAGTGGATCTTCAAGAACAAACTAAACAAAAATGGGGAGATTAAAAAGAACAAAGCCAGATTAGTTTGCAAAGGATATTCCCAAGTGGAAGGTATTGATTTTGAAGAGACTTTTTCTCCAGTAGCAAGACTTGAGGCCATCAGAATGTTCATGGCATTTGCATGCTTCAAAAATTTCAAAATCTATCAAATGGATGTCAAGTCAACATTCCTTAATGGAACACTAGAAGAAGAAGTCTATGTTGAGAAACTAGAATGATTCATGTTAACAAAAAATAAGGACTATGTATGCAAGCTAAAAAAGGCCGTGTATGGTCTTAAACAAGCCCCAAAGCATGGTTCTCAAGGCTTGATCAGTACCTGCAAAATCAAGGATATAAGAGAGGGACTACTAACAACAACTTATACATCAAATTGAGGATCAAAACATGATTTTTGTGGTGGTATATGTATATGACATCATATTTGGAAGTAATCTTACTATACTAAGCAGAAAGTTTGCAACCAGAATGCAAGAAGAATTTGAAATGTCTATGCTAGGAGAATTATCCTTCTTCTTAGATTTACAAGTAACTCAAACAGAAAAAGGAATATTTGTTTACCAAGCCAAATATATCAAGGAAATGCTAAAGAAATTCCAAATGGAAGATAGTAAACCTATGAGTACTCCCATGGTCACTGGATGTAAACTAAGCCTAGAAGATGACTCACCAAAAGTGGACCAAACGATGTACAGATCAATGGTTGGTAGTATGCTCTATTCAACAGCAACAAGACCTAACATCATGCAGGTTGTAGGAATCGTGGGGAGATTTCAATTTGCACCTAAA
>JASDQU010243200.1:159852-195771 GCA_032191745.1 Picea mariana
AACATCATGCAGGTTGTAGGAATCGTGGGGAGATTTCAATTTGCACCTAAATAAACTCACTTAAAAGAGGTAAAGAGAATATTTAGATATCTTAAAGGCACCTTAGAACTTGGATTATGGTATCCAAAAGATAAAGACTTCAATCTAATTGCATACACTGATGCAGATTGGGCCAATAGTATAGATGATAGGAAAAGCACTAGTGGAGGAGCATATTGTTTAGGAAAATGTCTGGTAGCATGGCTAAGTAAGAAATAAAACATCCACATCACTATCCACAGTAGAGGTAGAATACATTGTTGCTGCATCTTGTTGCACACAAGTTCTTTGGATGAAGCAAACATTAGAAGATTTACAAATAAGATATGATGATCCCATTACTATTAATTGTGATAACACTAGTGCCATAAGAATGTCTAAAAATCTAGTAATGCATTCTAAAACAAAAAACATCCCAATTAAATACCATTTCCTAAGAGATCGGGTTACCTAAAAAGTGGTTAAAATAGTGTATGTGGACACCAAAGAACAAATTGCAGACATATTTACAAAACATTTTCCTAGGAGTACTTTTGAAAATCTTCGATAGAAATTGGGAGTAATTCATATACCTCATTAAACCATAAAAATTGTGTCAGTAGAAAAGGGGCACATGGTCAGGGGGATAATTTCCATAGGGGGAGAGAAAAAAAGTTCCACCCTGTCATTGTTGTCAAAGGGGAAGGAAATTGATAAGTAGCAAAAATAAAAATATTTCAAAGAAAAGGTTTCCATCAATGCTAAAGGGGGAGAATGTTGGACATAGTGGTACGATATCATCATTGATGTCAACAGGGTGCAGAAGAATCCATTATAAACCCAAAGCTCATAAGGAAGAACGTTAATCGAATCTAGGAAGAGATTATGCATTTGAAATAAAATAGGAGACAGAGTTTTGCGAGTGAAGAAATCCTTTTGTAAAGGATCGAGTTACAAGAGCCATTCATTCTTAGTTTAGGACAATCCAGGATCGTTAGATCGAGCTGAAGTCATAGGTTTGGAAGTGTTATCACTCCAGGAAACTCTCCTAGGTTGTAAGTCAGAGATGCGTGGTAACTTAATCTTTTTGGAAACTATTTTCTCAATAATAGGTGTGGGTTTGGATCAAGATGAATATATTAATCTCTAGATTGTATCTTCAAGACAGTCTAACTATATTCTTGCAATACAAGGCCTTCAAGAGCTATTTATCAGATAGATTTGTATAACAAATGGATAAGAAAACTAATCGGTTAACCAAAACATACATAAACCATATATATGATGGGTCAAAAAACTAGCCAAAGATGCTTATGATTCTTGCTTAACAGTCAAAAGTAAGATGTCAGTTACCATAGGACCATTAAACAGAGACAAAAGAACGAATTCAACTCATATGCATAGACAAAGATGAAGGAGGGTCTGAAAATAACAAATGAAAGAAGCTTGCAGGCTTGATATATTAAAGAAAATGTCTTTCATACAAAAACAGTAGAATATAGAACTCAAAATTGAACCCTTAGTTCTTTAAAAGTTTTCGGCTTTATAGCCTTTTACAAAATAGTTTTCAGAACCTAGATTGCTGGATCAAATCTTTCCAAATATAGAAAATCGAATATTGGCCTTAGTAAACTAGATCAATTAAACTTCTCAAATGTTCTTTAAGTCTTCAGATGATGTAGAGTACTTGTGCAGTGCAGAATAGCCTTCCAAGGCTAATTGATGACTCTTCCAAGAGATAAAATTTGAATTTGTTGAGTTGTGCAAAAATCATACTTTGTTGCCACCAAAATAGGTACCAAAACCAACTTGAATACCTCTTCTAATCCTTATACATCAAAAATGGATCTTGAATCTGACTTTATAATTCAACATCTATCCACTAAAAGAGTTTTCAAGTGATTCAGATTAGTAAAACTTTGATCTCGGCAAAATTTCACCAAATCTGGCCAGTGACAGGTTTTGGTAGTTAACACCAATAAAAATTAGGTGTCTTAACTACCGAAAGCTTTGCTTTCGGTGGTTAATGAACAGTCATCCTATTCGCCTAAACCACCGAAAGCTTAGCTTTGTCCAAAACTTCAAAATTGCAAAAATTGATTACCTTGATTATTTGTTGAGTGTTCATGGTTCTTTTGGTGATGCTCCTCCTCCTTTTACAGGGCTGGAAACCTCAATTTGTTGTGTAGGAGGCTTTGTTTCTTTCTCAAAGGAAGTAGCCAGTTCTGCTAAGTGATATCTTATCTGATGGGTAACCATATGGCTATGGGTATGCAGGTTGTCCATATGCAGGCTGAGCAGGATAGGGAGCATATTCAACAGATGGTGGGACACCCTAGTCAATTTGAGACATGTTCTGCATACCAGGTGGTTGCATCACCCTTTCAACTGGTCCAAACTTTCCATCCACTTGTCCAATTCAACTTTGTGTTGTGTCTACATGCATGCACAAACTATGCAGTAAACCCCATCCAACAAACAATTTAACAAATTGGAGGCAACTTCAAGTTCAAGTTCATCACTGCCAATAAACATTACTTTTGCAAGAGCAATCAGATGCACAACCTTGAAGAATATCCACCAGGGGTTGAATAACCCTCCACACAAGGTTCAGGCCCTAATGTGTCAGGATTGATTCCCATTACACTTATAATTGTGTTAATAGCTGCAATTTCTTCACTTCCTGACCTCAATGCCACTCTCGCTGGCTCAGCAAAATCTGTGATGTTTGGAGTCATCTTTGCCCAAACTGGGACTGTTACTTTCTCATTTACTCAACCACAAACCTCCTCCAATAATGCACAGTCTTTACCAATTGTAGCACTCATCTTGCGCTCAGGCATTCCGTGAGGATAAGAGAAGTTAATCTTAAGTGCATCAACTCCAATTTCTTCTATCAAATGAAAATTATAGATCTGCAAAGACTATCCTTGACCTGCATAACCTTGAGGCTTTCCTTGATCAATGCCAACACAATCTAAAAATCTATATAGGTGGTAGAGGCCGGATCCGGCACCTTCCCAGTCTTGGAAAAATCTTTCTTGGCCTTCACTCTGTCATGGATCAGAAGGATAGTGTCACCACCATCGTCGAAAAACAGATCAAGGCCACCTCCGCGACCCCAGTTAAGAGCCCTCTCGGTGCACCACCAATACTCCTACAGTGTTTCCCTCTTCCAGGCAAACACAGCTGCACTATCGTGGTGTGGTCTTGAGTGTCTGAATCGTCATGTGGAGGGAACCCGTGATCCAAGTGCCCTTGAAGGGCTGAGCAGGATCGAACTCGACCCGGCAAGTCATCAATCTGATCATCTCAACTTCGGCCAATTCGATCTCCAGCCTCCCAAAGTCTACCTGAGACATATCCTTAACCTTGTAATCCCTCCGAACATCGAAGATTACCTGCAGATCTAATGCCAAGGTCGTTGGTATTCTATTTTCATCATTTCCTCATAATGTAACAGAAGCAAAGAGAAACCCGATTGTGTACACGAGTTTGGATAAATCGTTTGATGACATAAATGAAGTGAAACTCCGGTTGTTTGCGCTTGATGAATGTTTTGACATGTAGCCGAGTTGAGGTTTGACTCATGGCTTGTGCCTGTGACTTGCGTCAATTAACACCCTTTGTACATGCAGAGGATGGAACATTCAGATAAACATAGATACCCTGCAATCTCGGCCTGATATACCTCCAATTCTGTCAAATGTCCCAGAACGTGAGTTATCCCCAATCACAGGGCATTTTGCACCTGTATTTTTCGAACCTCTGCATGATACACTTGCAACATTTGACAACCAACATTTGTAACCAATTGAACACTTGAACATAGAGTTAGGATCGGAAGCTTAACACCTACGAGTTTAAACTTATAAGCTCGGCGTGAGACACCCCAATCTCTGCAAACAACTAGATGTCGAAATCTACTCTTAAGAGTATGATCTTGTGGCACTAGCGATTTTGGCAGATGGCACCTTAACTGTATATCTTAATTCATAACTTAAACTATGACTTAATTCATGTCTTGACTTATGACTGAGTTTGACCGGATGACTTGGCTTTGTGGCCTGAAATTGTAGTCTGAAATATGTAGGAGATTAGTGTGGCTTGGTGTTTAGGATAGTTTAGGAATAAAATATACACTTCATTTCAGAGTATAAAGAAACCACAAAAACTAGGGTTTAGGAGGCACTGACAAAGTTTTGGAATGTAGGTTAGAGCAATCAATGGAAGCTTGGTCTACAGATATTTGGAGACAAAACACTGGCCAAACATATTTAGAAATGGGCATATTAAATGAAACTTAAGAAGATACTCAAAAAATACAAGTGTATTTTTTATCACTAACAGCTGGCTCCAACTGGGATGGAGACCTCCCTGCGAGGTTTCCAAGAACCTAGTAGTTCCAGTCACCTTTTAGCATTGGGCATGGAGTCATCTGGTTGCCTTTGGCATTGGGCATGGAGTCATCTGGCTGCCTTTACAACTGATATTTTGTGAACCTGTAGTCTGTCTGTAGTCTGCCTATAGCTTGTTCTGCTTATTCATGAAATCAATTAATTGAAAATGACTACTTGCTCGTAAAATAAGCTTATTCCCCTACTCCTACTCTAACCGGGTCTGCATTCGGGTTAGGTAAAGGTTGATTTCCATAACAACCATCCAAGCAATTTTAATACTGAATAAATCTCATATTTATCACTGATCAGTAAATGATGTCTGGAAAGTAACACCCGTAATAAGAACTCTTTTTGGAAATCATACTCTCCTGAAAACATGGGCGAGCTGAAGAAATCTGAAACTTTCAAGCCCTCTGAAAAGTATAACTCCATGAATACTGCCATCGGGTCTTTGAAGCCAAGATCAGAAAAATGTTGATCCACAGAGAACTCTTGTTCAACCATGATTGTTTCTAATCTAGGAGACTGCTCATCCTTTGTTCCCTTGAAATGAGATATTTTTTATCAATCATAATAATTTTCTCTTCGGAAAAGTGCTTAGAAGATGATGATCCATCAATGTTTAAGTCATGTGAATAACAATCAACAGAAAATATATAATTGTCATGAAATCATCAGTTATCATAGGATCCACTTGGATTTCAAACTACTTATAGACTTCAAGCTCATATTTGTTTTTAAGGCATTATGCAAATATTGAAAATTTTGATTCACAATCTGAAATAAATTTACCTGCTTGTTGTTGTTCCAAAACTACCTCATAGTCATAACCTTCCTGCTTAAAATCTGAACTATGTTTATATTCTTGCTGCTGTCTTAGATCTGCTTCATACTCACTGTCTTTTTTCTACAACTCTGGAGTATACTCACAGTCCTCTTGATGCTCATCCTATGCATGCAGATCTTCAAAATATGCTTGCTCTCGAATCTTATTTCTAGCCTAGATGTTCTCCTCCACCTCTTGAGCGTCTTCAAACAAGTTCCTTAATGATGAAGACTTCCTTTCTAGCAGGAGAAGGACAAGTTCATTATGTTGAGCCATAAGATAGTATACCATGGCAGCAATCTCAGTAGGCCGAATCTCGAATGGGATGTCATAATATGTCCTATAGACCCTTCTGTTGAAAACAGTCAAAGATTCTTCCTTCTCTCTCTTCAAAGTACAAAAATCGTCAAGATATTGATCAAGACATTTATTATCACCCCAATGTTTTGAAAAAACATAATATAAATCAGTCCATGAACCTATTGAACCAGGTTCCAAAAGTCTAAACCATAAAGCAGCCTCTCTGGTTAGAGATTTAGAAAATAATCTCATAACAATGTCTTCATGAACAATTTCCAGATTATCAATAAAATTTTCAAAAGCCTCCAAATGTTTTTCATCTAAAACATGACTCTCTCCGGTAAAATGAGGAAGGTACTCAACAAAATATGGAGGATAAGGATGAAGATGAGTTGCTAGCTTGAGAGGTTTAAACACCCTTTGTCTAATCTTAGACTGAAATTCTGTGGGCTGAAAACAAGGTTTAATGAGTTGATGACAGGGTTCAGGAGAAATAGGTGAAAGTAATGAAATTTGAGATGATTTAGATTCAAATTCATCATTCTCATGGCTACAAGGATGATCAGTTTCAAGAGAGATTTGTATGCAAAGCTCATCTTTATGGATAGGCTAAGGGAAAGAAATAGGATCAACATCAACAACATAAGGAGGTTGCAAGCTTTCCTCTTCTAAATATGGATTTATAAAAGATGGTTGATAATCTTCGGAGTATACAAAACAAAGGATAATTCTTTTAACATGTGAAGGGAAAAGTATAAAGGAGATGATAAAGAATAACAACATTTCGTACTGTAAACTGACGAAATGGTACCTGGATTTTGAACTCAGCCTCTTCATCCTCTATCAATTGGATCCTCCCCAGTGGAGTCTTGAACGTGGAGTCTCCAGGAAAATGATTACAGTCGATTCTAATGTCTATATCTTGTTTGCCATCAAGAAATAGATCTATGTCATTCTCCCAGGGAAACTTTGCTTTCAATTTCGTATCCCTGGCAACTGCGCCAATTTGTTATCACTCCAGGAAACTCTCTTAGGTTGTAAGTCAGAGATGCCTAGTAACTTGATCTTTTTGGAAACTATTTTCTCAATAATAGGTGTGGGTTTGGATCAAGATGAATGTCTTAATCTCTGGATTGTATCTTCAAGACAGTCTAACTATATTCATGCAATACAAGGCCTTCAAGAGCTATTTATCAGATAGATTTGTATAACAAATGGATAAGAAATCCAATCGATTAACCAAAACATACATAAACCATATATATGATGGGTCAACAAACTAGCCAAAGATGCTTATGATTCTTGCTTAACAGTCAAAAGTAAGATGACAGTTACCATAGGACCATTAAACATAGACAAAAGAATGAATTCAACTCATATACATAGACAAAGATGAAGGAGGGTCTGACAATAACAAATGAAAGAAGCTTGCAAGCTTGATATATTAAAGAAAATGTCTTTCATACAAAAACAGTAGAATATAGAACTCAAAATCAAACCCTTAGTTCTTTAAAAGTTTTCAGCTTTATAGCCTTTTACAAAACAGTTTTCAGATCCTAGATTACTGGATCAAATCTTTCCAAATATAGAAAATCGAATATTGGCCTCAGTAAACTAGATCAATTAAACTTCTCAACCGTTCTTCAAGTCTTCAGATGATGTAGAGTCCTTGTGCAGTGACGAATACCCTTCCAAGGCTGATTGATGACTCTTCCAAGAGATAGAATTCGAATTTGTTGAGTTGTGCAAAAATCCTAATTTGTTTCCACCAAAATAGGTACCAAAACCAACTTGAATACCTCTTCTAATCCTTATACATCAAAAATGGATCTTGAATCTGACTTTATAATTCAACATCTATCCACTAAAAGAGTTTTCAAGTGATTCGGATTAGTTAAACTTCGATCTGGGCAAAATTTCACCAAATTTGGCCAATGACAGGTTTCGGTAGTTAACACCAGTAAAATCTGGGTGTCTTAACTACTGAAAGCTTTTCTTTTGGTGGTTAATGAACAGTCACCCTGTTCACCTAAACCACTGAAAGCTTAGCTTTGTCCAAAACTTCAAAATTGAAAAAATTGATTACCTTGATGCTTTGTTGAGTGTTCATGGTTCTTTTGGTGATGCTCTTCCTCCTTTTACAGGGCTGGAAACCTCAATCTGCTATGTAGGAGGCTCTATTTCTTTCTTGGAGGAAGTAGCCAGTTCTGCTAAGTGATATCTTATCTGATGGGTAACCAAATGGTTGTGGGTATGCAGGCTGTCCATATGCAGGCTAAGCAAGATAGGGGGCATATTCAATAGATGGTGGGACACCCTGGTCAATTCAAGACATGTTCTGCATACCAGGCGATTGCATCACCCTTTCAACTGGTCCAAACTTGCCATCCACTTGTCCAATTCAACTTTGTGTTGTGTCTACATGCATGCACAAACTGTGCAGTAAACCCCATCTGATAAACAATTTAACAAATTGGAGGCAACTTCAAGTTCAACTTCATCACTACCAATAAACATTACTTTTGCAAGAAGAGCAATCAGATGCACAACCTTGAAGAATATCCACCACTGGTTGAATAACCCTCCACACAAGGTTCAGGCCCTAATGTGTCAGGATTGATTCCCATTACACTTATAAGTGTGTTAATAGCTGCAATTTCTTCACTTCCTGACCTCAATGCCACTCTAGTTGGCTCAGCAAAATCTGTGACGTTTGGAGTCATCTTTGCCCAAATTGGGATTGTTACTTTCTCATTTACTCAACCACAAACCACCTCCAATAATGCACAGTCTTTACCAACTATAGCACTCATCTTGCACTCAGGCATTCTGTGAGGACAAGAGAAGTTAATCTTAAGTGCATCAACTCCAATTTCTTCTATCAAATGAAAATTATAGATTTGCAAAGACTATCCTTGACCTGCATAACCTTGAGGCTTTCCTTGATCAATGCCAACACAATCTGAAAATCTATATTGGTGGTAGAGGCTGGATCCGGCACCTTCCCAGTATTGGAAAACTCTTCCTAGGCCTTCACTTCGTCATGGATCAGAAGGATAGTGTCGCCACCATCATCGAAAAATGGATCAAGGCCACCATCGGGACCCCACTTAAGATCCCTCTCGGTGCACCACCAATACTCCTGCAGTGTTTCCCTCTTCTAGGCAAACATAGCTGCACTATCGTGGTGTGGTTCTGAGTGTATGAATCTTCATGTGGAGGGAACTCATGATCCAGGTGCCCTTGAAGGGCTGAGCGGGACCGAACTCGACCCGGCAAGTCATCGATCCGAGCATCTCAACTTCAGCCAATTCAATCTCCAGCCTCCCAAAGTCTGCCTGAGACATATCCTTAACCTTGTAATCCCTCCAGACACCAAAGATTGCCTGCAGATCTAATGCCAAGGTCACTGGTATTCTATTTTAATCATTTCCTCATAATGTAACAGAAGCAAAGAGAAAATTGATTTTGTACACGAGTTTGGATAAATCGTTTGATGACAGAAATGAAGTGAAACTCCGGTTGTTTGCGCTTGATGAATGTTTCGACATGTAGCCGAGTTGAGGTTTGACTCATGGCTTGTGCCTGTGACTTGTGGCAATTAACACCCTTTTTACATGCAGAGGATGGAACATTCAGATAAACATAGATACCCTGCAATCTCGGCCTGATATACCTCCAATTCTGTCAAATCTCCCAGAACGCGAGTAATCCCCAATCATAGGGCATTTTGCAGTTGTATTTGTTGAACTTCTGCATGATACACTTGCAACATTTGACAACTGACATTTGTAACCAATTGAACACCTGAACATAGAGTTATGATCGGAAGCTTAACACCTACGAGTTTAAACTTATAAGCTCGGCGTGAGACACCCCAATCTCTACAAACAACCGGATGTCGAAATCTTCTCTTAAGAGTATGATCTTGTGGCACTAGCGATTTTGGCAGATGGCACCTTAACTGTATAGCTTAATTCATAACTTAAACTATGACATAATTCATGTCTTGACTTATGACTGAGTTTGACCCGATGACTTGGCTTTGTGGCCTAAAATTGTAGTCTGAGATATGTAGGAGATTAGTGTGGCTTGGTGTTTAGGATAGTTTAGGAATAAAATATACACTTCATTTCAGAGTATAAAGAAACCACAAAAACTAGGGTTTAGGAGGCACTGACAAAGTTTTGGAATGCAGGTTAGAGCAATCAATGAAAGCTTGGTCTACAAAGATTTGGAGACAAAACATTGGCCAAACATATTTAGAAATGGGCATATTAAATGAAACTTGAGGAGATACTCAAAAAATACAGTTGTATTTTTTATCGCTAACAGGAAGGATTAAATTTCAACCATCATATCTAAAGCAGGAGATTTGGATGGTTTCCCAGCCGTTGGATCAAGATTCGATCTAGAATGGAAATGTGAACTTTCATATCAAACTAAAAGAAATAAGGTGGTCAACTCCGGCGCTGACCACTCCAGTGAAAAGGAGTCTCAAATAGGTAAGTTTACCTAAAGGTCGAAGCCCCAAAGTCACGAACTCTCATCGACCGTCAGATTAGAGGAAGAATAGGAAATCTCATCAATCATTGATATAGAGTGGAAATATTTAGAGCACGCTAAGGAAGAAGGTGGTCAACTCCGACCTTGACATACTCTGATGATAAGCAACTCAGATAAACCAAGAACTCTCGAACCTCGGAGTTATGGAATAAACAAAGGCCATATGATCAAGAAAGTTGAAAATCTATGGTGGCAGATCTATTCGGCACTTTGGAAATAATTGCAGGATGTTATTAAAGTGCCAAAATTCCTGAAGTAATGAAGTACCAAAGCCATGAAGTAAGACATATGGCAGAAGAAAAATATGACACACGGCTCAATCAGATAGTGACAAGTGTCAAAGTATAGTTGGCACATTAGGTATACGAAAGTCACGAATCAAGGTGACATGTGGCATCCACTCAGCCAATTCCATGTCAACTATGACATCATCAAGATACATCACTCTAGGACTACATCCTTCGGGGATAGCCAACTTCTCTTACCAAAACAACTACCCGAAGCGTCGAAGGCCGAAGTCACAAATAAACGAATACCCGGAGAGCGATATCTCCTTTATACCTAATTCTACGGTCCTAGATTCTGGACATGTGAAGGTTATCAAGCAGGGAGTGATGATACACCCTTCGGTGGAATTTACTCCAGAACAATTGGAAGACAAAAAAGGCCTGAGTCCCAAAAAGTTGAAGTCCCGAAGTAAACGAGAACCGTCCATCTCAAACGTGAAAATAAAATGTGACCATCAATATTGATAAGTGATTAAGCACTCGTTTGTCTTAGTTCTTAGTCACCACCTATGGTCATATGGAATAGAGGTCTTGAAAGTGTGTCTGTGTGAATTTTAACATACAAAGGAATAATTTTTCATCTGTCAGGAAGAAACTTTGAACCAGACAGGATCTGGATTCTATCCTGATTGATATTAAGTGATCAAATACATCCAATGCATTGGAAATCTAATCGAAAAGATCAAATATGATCTATTGGAGAAATGGGGACGCGACAAAATATTAAGAATGAAATAAAAAGGCATGGGACCAAGTTAAAAGAAATCGTTCCATACATGTGATTTATTTATGAAAATTCCTCTTACTAAATTGAAAATCTTTCACGTTAATGTGTGCATAATAATAGAGGAAGATATTAATTCTAAATTAAAATACAAATGTTATTATTGTTAATTTAAATGAAAAGGTGCAATGGTTCAAATAAAGGGACACAATGCTTCAAATATCACACTAGTTGTAAGCCTATACAAACAAGAAAAAATGGTGAAAAGAAAGTGTCTCTATAGTGCAAATCAGAAGACCAAAAGCAGAAGCAAAGTCCAAATAATAAGAACTGATGATATTTATGCAGTGAGGGTGGAAGGGAGGAAAAAGGAAGGATTCATATCCTTTACTAATTAAAGTGTGAAAACGAGGGAGTTTGTGCTTCCTAGGGTTGGTTCCCTAAAGACAAGGGAGTTTGTGCTTCCTAGGGTTGTCTCCCTAAAGACAAGGGAGTTGGTGCTTCCTAGGATTGGTGCCCTAAAACAAGGGAGTTGGTGCTTCCTAGGGTTGGTTCCCTGAAGAAGGGGATTTGTGTCTCCAAGAGTTGGTGCTCTAAAAAGGATTGGTGTCCTTCACTATCTCAGATTATTCTTTATAAAACTGTGTAATTCATTTTAATTATATTTATATAATTGTTTTTAAAATAAAAGTCCATTGTTGATCTATTTCCAACAAAAGGAAACTTGAATTTAAATAGGAAGAATAAATCAAGTTGGAGCCTGAATCCTCTGCATCTAAACAATAATTTACATGTTTTGACAGGGTATATACAAGGAGAATGACTAACCAAAAGATCGAGCAATTGCAAGAAGTTAAATCTAATCCTAATGCAAAAACCGATGATACACTTGTTGAAAAACCCCCACAAGTAAAGCAGATTAAAAGAGGTAAAGGAAAGCAACCTGTAATTTATCCCAGTAGGCCCAAGACCATACCGAAAAACAAGTTAAGTCTAAATTTGAAAGTTATTTTTAAACCCTCACTTAAGAAAGATAATTTAATTATCTTAGATGAGGTTCCAAAGAACACTCGAAAGGGGAAGAAAAAAATTTCAGAATTTGACCTAGGATCTTCTCATTCAGAGGATAAAATGGAGTCAAGACCTACCTATGTTCCATAAATGCATGAGCTGGGAGAGGTAGATACACAAGAAATACAAAGTTTTTCTAAATATGCAGAGAAGGAAATCATTAAAGAGTCACCCACAAATGAACATAAATATAGAATGAGGTCCAAGAATCCCAAACTTTCCATTGATCTCAACAGACCTGCACATGAGGAATATTATGGTGGATGCAAATAAGAAACAGGGGATGCACTAGCAAATTAAAATATTAAAAAATTGCAGGAAGTAGTCAAGGATTTAAAGCATGAAAAGAAAGCACTTGAGTTGTGGAAATACAACCTGCAAGACCAGGTTAAAAAACTGAGAGAAAATAACAAAGAGCATTGTGAATTCTAAAACAAGGTTAGGAATATGAATATCAATCTTTATTGGGGCAATGTAGTACTCGGGACCAAGCTGAAGAAAGAAAATTCCAAAGCTAGATGTATATTCGAAGAGCCAGTTGTAGATTTGAAGACCAAGTTCTCAGCACATCTACCGGAAGTAGTTGCAACAAGCCTCTATTTTACAGGATGTGAATATTTTTGAGATCGTGACTTAGTCTTAGAAATCGATTCATTTTCCTAAAGACAATATTCTTTGAAATGTAATGCAATCAATGTAATGGAATATGATTCATATATGTTATCAAATAATAGGGACTAAATCATAACTATATCTATATTTTAGGATCTATTGAAACCAACTCTAGGCATAAATAAAAAATTTGTTGACAGAGTTAGGGGTTAGCGTTTAGTGGTCTTGAAGGAGATGTTGTCTCTGATTGTAAATTTTGGAACCTACTTCATAATACACTCAATGAAAAAGGCTATCTTATGGTTAGACTACCTCATCTCGTCTTATATTCTTTCTTATCTTACTTGGATGCATATATGTATTTAAAAAGCATTTGATGTACCATGTTAGTGTTTGAAAGCCAGTAAAGATTTTGCTAATTACTTATTTTCTATAGGAATTGTATTCAAGTACTTTATTCTTGTTTCTGAATGATATTTAGGATCAAGAATTTTATTTGTGAGTGATTAAATTGTGAACTTGTAGTTTATTTTCCTTTATTGCTATATTTATTTATCTAGCTCATCAGATTGAAAACCATTGACTAAGTATTTGTGGTGTAAACTTGAATTTGTAACCAGGGACTCTTATTGTCACTTTCATTCCCTACTTGACCTATAAACCAATCTAAAACCTAAAAAATACCTACCAACATAAACCATTTCAATAACTAAGGTTCCCTATATTTCCCTTAGCAATCAAGGACAACTTTAGCGACTAACATATTTTCATGTCATTGTCGGGGATGAAGGAACGAAGATATTTATCCCTGGGAAGAACGACATTGAGAAATACTATCTCTTGATGGTGAGCAAGAGTTGGATACAAAAGCAGACTGCATATTTTTCACATGGTGACTCCATTGCAGAAGTTTTGGCTCCTAAAAGAGAAGTGAAGGGATTGAAGTCTGAGCCTACCAAAGCCTTAATATTAGCTTTATCTTCAAGAAATAAAGTGACCAAATCCAACCCAAATCCTAAGCCAACTCCATCAATATCAAATCTTGAAAAATTATTAAGAAAATCCAGAGATACTCCAAGCCAGTATTCATCTTCTAAAGGTAAATCTCCTTCTTTCGAAGAAACACTTTTTGCTTCCCAAAAACCCATTGTTGTTCCTAAAGAAGAGTTAGTGTATGTGATTGAAGAAAAAACTTTTATCCAGCCTTCAGAAGTAGTTCTACCTGCAAAGGTTTCCTTTAATTATTTGACAGTGGAACAATGGCTGAACTGATCAAAGAAGAAGAGGAAGATATGCTCTTCACATCTAAAGCCCTAAATAATTTTCTTGGACATACCAAAGAAGAGATTGATCAGATATTATCTCATATTTTCACTTCTCAGAGAATTAAACCTGAGATTCAAGTTTTCAATAATATTTTGGTCGTTGAAGGATTCTTAAATTCCCAAAAGACCCATTCTCATCTTTCATCACCTTCTAAGGTTCATATTCCAAATTCACCTCATACTTCACACCCATCCTCTATTGGAAAATTGGTCAATACTAAGAGTGGGGGTGAATCAGTATTGGTTAATTATTTAAAATTTTCAATAATTTTAACTTATTAACAACAATATATCAAAAACAGTAAAATTGAATATAAAATCAATACAATAATACAAGTTACAATAATGATTGGGAGACACCAATCTCCTTGTTTAGGGATTCAACCTTGGGAAGCACCAACTCCCTTGTTTTAGGGAACCAACACTAGGAAGCACCAACTCCCTTGTTTAGGGCACCAACCCTAGGAAGCACCAACTCCCTTGTTTAGGGCACCAACTTCATGTCTTCAAACTTTGATCAGTAAAGAACATTATTGCTTCCTTGCTCCACTCTTCCACCCTCACTTCATAAGTATCTTTGTCTTTCTTCCTTGGACTCTGCACTTGTTTCTGATCTTCTGATGTAGACCACATAGACACTTTCCTTTCACCTTGTTTGTCTTCTTCTATACTTTGCAAAAGGTACAAGGTTGAACCATTGTGTACTTTATTAATGAAACATTGCACCCCTTTATTTAATTAACATAAATGGTAATTTCATTAATTGATATCGTACACAAAATTAGGCTTTGATATCGTACGACATGGGTTTTGTGCATAACATGCCCAATTGGCCTATGCATGATAATTTTCCACAGAACATGTGCGAGGTGGCCGGTACATGTGGTTCTTTGAAAGCAACTTGCCCATATTTTTCTTTCATCATCGGATGCAAGATCAACTTTAGTGCATTTTACCTTTTCATAAATGTCTAAATCGACCTCCACATATCTCCCTTATTGGTGACTATTTAAAATCAACTTGTAAACATTTTACGTGATGGTGGATATAAAAATCAGTTCCATCTCAGCTTCTAGTCACTAAAGATTCGACTTTGGTCTCACCCTTTTTTGTATTTCCTTCCCCATTCGACTGAAACACATATTTTTGGTCGACTCAACTAGGAGAAATTTCGACTTGAGTATTTCTATTCTTGTCAAACCAACTTGCTTTAGCCTCAACCCGACTTGTATTTCCCAGTTTAAGTTTGCTTCAAATTTTACCTTTAGGTTACTTTACTTCACTTCTACTCAGACCAACTCGACTTAGAATAAAATCAACTTCTAATTCGACTTTAGATTGACACGACTTGCCTCAATTTCAACTTCGACTTTAGCTTTGATCTTCGACTTCTTCTACTTATCCGACTTCGACCTTCGACTTCTTCTACTTATCCGACTTCGACCTTCGACTTCTTCGACCTCTTCAATTTCAACCCTCGATTTCCTTGACTTCAACTTTTTCAACTTTGTCAACTTCAACTTCTTATTGAGACTTTTATACTAGACTTATTAACATCTACTTGATTATTTTTGTATCAATTCCAATACCAACTCCATGCCCAAAATTGACCATATTGGTCCTCTTTTTCATCAATGCCAACCCCATAATACTAGGTCCAACATCCTCTCCTCCTAAATATCCTACTCCACTTGTTCACACCATGTTTGTCAATAGAATGGATGTTATCATAGCTAATAGGTATGAAACCCTCGTGTTTCCCCAAGTTTTATATGATTTCCCAGCTAGAGACGATATGAAATATCTACCTAGGTTTAATGGAGAATGAGAGGTCACACGTGAAGAACATTTGGCATATTTTTATATCTTTGAATACAATTTCAATGTTGAACACACAAATGTTTGGATGAGATTATTTGTACATAGTTTTGATGGGGAGGTAAGAAAGTGGTTCAAAGGTCTCCCTGCCAATTCGATTACTGATATTGATGCATTATATGACACTTTTCTAAAATAGTGGGGAGACAAAAAGGACTACTTGTACTATATTACTGAATTTGGGGTCTTGAAAAGAAATAATGGTGAGTCTGTTTCATATTTTACCAAAATATTTAACAAAATATACAGTAAAATCCCTGATGAAATCCAACCTACAGAAATTTCTGCAAAAATTACATTTGCTAATGCCTTTGATGTAGAATTTTCTCTTTTCTTAAGAGAAAGAAGATCTACTACATTGATTTTGATGTAGGATATAGCCATTGAATTGGAATAAAATATTTTGGCAATAGAAAGGTTAAAGACAAGATCTGACAGAGATAAAAAGAAGTAGAAAGAAGATTTTCCATCTTCCTCTCATGCAACAACATCTGACCCAAAGATGGATGAGATGGATAAGATGTTAAAAACTGTGACATCAGATATTTCTAGACTAAAAATAGAGACTAAGAAACCAAACACACATGTTCAAGAATGGGTCAATATAAACCTCAATCAGTTTAGAATACCACATAATTATCCTAAGGTTATGCAGAGGGAGAGAAGGAATCAAGATGATCAAAGGATTTTTCGACCATTTCATAATAATGCAGTTGAAGAGACAGAGGAAAGTGATGATATGGATGAAAGTTCTACAGTCCTTTTAAATGATATTGAACTTCCTTCTAGCCATTTGACTCAACAGTAGCATGAATATTCTATGATGTCTAATCAATTTGATGATGGTGAAGAATAGGAAATTTTTCAGAAGGAACCTCAAAATAAATATGATCTAAGGCCTAGATCAAGTGGACCAAAGGAAAATACATCAGTTTGTAATAAAAAGGCTAATGTCTCAGCCAAGCAGGGTCCAACTAAAGATACAGAGAACAAATCAGATCATTGTCAGTAACCCATCAACGTTGTTTCCCTAGAGGTAAAGGAAACAGAAAAACAACTTGTTCCTTTTAATTTGGAACATAAAATTAATAAGAAAAAAATTCTTGTACCTTTGGTGGAGTTGATGAAAAATGAGTCTTTTAAAAAATCAATCTTGAAATTCTTGTAGCCTCATGCTTATATCATTTATTCATATACACTAAACTTGGAAGATTAAAATCCTTCCATCACTGTAGGACCTCATATTGAAGATAGATCAGATGCTTCTCCTACATTTTACATATCCCTGAACATTCATGAGAAGATTCTGGAAAACTGCCTTATGGATTCTGGAGCCTCACGCAATGTTATTCCTAATGTGTTAATGGATGAATTAGGTCTTGATATTACAAAACCCTACCAATACCTAAATTCTTTTTATTCTAAAAAAGTTAAATGTCTAGGGTTTATCAAATATCTGGTTGTTACATTGACCCAGTTGCCTATGAAGATTGTTGTTATGGATGTGGTAATGGTTGATATACCACATAAATTTGGCATGTTACTATCCAGATCTTGGGATAAGAAGGTAGGAGGATCCTTATAGATGGACCTAACATATGCTACTATACCTATGTTTGGAGGAGAACACCAAAGGTTGTACAGGGAATTTAGACTAGCCTATCTTGTAAGTGGTCATGAAAACACAGGAAATCACCCCATCTATGCAGTTGAAGATGAAATTGTATCATCCATATTTCATATCAGTGATGATGCTTTTGAACCATTAGCCATCAGATCTGTGGATAACCAAGTAAAGGATATGGAACATGCAGTGTGGAAGATGTTCTTTGATGGTTCTTGTTAAAAATAAGGACTTGGTGTTGGGATTGTATTCATTTCCCCTACCAAGGAAGTCATACCTCTATCATATAAATTATAATTTGACACCACCAACAACATTGAAAAATATGAGGACTTACTATTGGGATTAAGAGATACAAATGGTATGGGAATTGATAAAATTGTTGTTTTTGGAAATTCAGAATTAATTATTCATCAAATCAAAAATATGTATCAGACAAAGCAGCAAAGGTTGAAGAAGTACAGAAATGAGGTATGGTGCCTTGTTGAAATTTTCTTTTTAGCTTTTGATATAACTTTTGTCCAGAGAAGTCTAAACCACCAAGCAAATTCTTTAGCCCTGGCAGCTAGTAATTTCAAGACTCCTATATTTTCAAATCTGAGATATGAAATTGAAGTAAGGTGCAGGACTTCCATCCAAGATAACATCAAATATTGGCATGTTTTCAATGATTACCGGGAATTGAAGAGGTTTTTAGAAACTGTTGGTGAATTTTTTGCAATCTCTATTGATCAAGAAAATGAAAATGATGATGAAAAAATTAAAATTGATGTCCCTCTTCAGGATAAAATTGCAGAACATAAGATTGTAGAATTGAAGACAAATCACATTCCCAAGGTTCTAGTACCACTTGAAAGGCTCTTTGACAACAATAATGTCTTTAAGAAATATTCAATTCAGTGTCAATAAAAGGATGTTGTTGACTGTAATATTGGGACTGATACCAATCCAATGATTATAAAACTCTTTAAAGCATTGTCAGAAGAACAAAGGAGCAGGTATGTAAATCTTATGAAGAAATTTGTTGATGTTTTTTCTTGGTCATATGAAGACCTTAAGACTTTTGACACATAAATTATTCAGCATAAGATTTCTCTCAAAGCGGGTTCTAAACCTTTTAGAAATAAAACGAGACAGTTCAACCCTATGTTGCTTCCCATTATTGAAAAAGAGGTGAAGAAATTTCTTGATGCAAAGATCATAGTACCTGTCAGATACTCAGAGTGGGTGGATAATCATGTACCTTCCAGAAAAAAGAATGGTGAAATAAGGTTGTTTGTCTATTTTAGAAATTTGAACAAGTGTTCTCTGAAGGAAAATTATCCATTACCCAAGATGGATCATATTCTGCAAAAAGTAGTGGGTGCTCAAAGAATTTCGATACTGGATGGATACTCTGGATATAATCGGATATCAGTTTTTAAAGAAGACAAGAAGAAGATTGCCTTCACTACTCCTTGGGGCACTTTCATGTATGATAAGGTTTCCTTTGGTTTGATGAATGCAGGGGACACTTTTTAGAGGGCCAAGGACATTGTGTTTATGGGAGAAAAGGATAAATGCATGGTCATCTATCTTGATGACATTATTTTTTTCTCAAAATATGATGAACAACACTTGCATCACCTCAAACAGACATTTAAAAAGTGCATAAGGTATGGCATATATTTAAACCCAAAGAAATCTCACTTTTCCATGCATGAAGGAAATATCCTAAGTCATATTGTGTCTACAGGAGGAATCAAGATAGATCCTGAGAGGGTGGAGGCCATTCAAAATATTGGCATTCCAAGAAACCAAAAGGCTATACAATCCTTCATAGGGAGAATAACTGTTTTAAGGAGGTTCATACCTAATTTTTCTAAGATCATCAAGCTCATTACCAATATGCTGAAAAAAGATGCAAAAATTAAATCGACACCAGAAGCAAAATATTCGTTTGAAAATATAAAGCAAGATCTAATTGAAGCTCATGTCCTTATTAGTCCAGATTACTCTAAAGAATTTCTGGTTTTTTCATTTGCATCTGAAGATACCATTGTTTTTTTTTTGTTGCAAAGAAATGACGAAGGCTATGAGAAGCCTATTTATTTATTCAATAAGACTCTTAGAGATGAAGAACTAAAGTATGACTTGATGGAAAAGAAGGCTTATGCCTTTGTTAAGGCATTGAAACCCTTCAGGGATTATGTTTTGCACTTTGAAATAATCGCTTATGTTCCAAAAATTGTTGTGAAAGAAATTCTTATTCAACCAAGCAGTGAAGGAAAGAGGGGGAAATGGATAACCAAGCTTTTGGAATACATTTTGGTCCTAAAACCTACCAAGGTGATCAAGGGATAGGGTCTTGCAAAGTTTCTTGCTAACTCAAATTATAAATCTCTTGGACTGCATCAATTTTTAGTCAATCAGATAAATTAGGATTACATGTTGAAGGAGCGGGCTTACAGGTAATAGAAAAATACCTTTCTTCATCTTGGTATAAAGACATTGTTTACTTTTTGCAAAATATTCAAAATCTTCCTGATTTTGATAAGTCTAAGGTTAGATCTTTGAAACTCAAATATGTGAATTATTGCATAGTTAATCAATAACTGTTTTGGATATTTCCTAATGGATTTTAATAATATGTGTTGATGAGGAAGAAGAAAACTAGATTCTCACTAATTTTCATAAAGGGGTTTGTGGAGGACACCATCACTGGAAAGATACAGCTTTCAAAATCCTTAGGGCATGTTATTAAGTTGGAATATATTATTCTCTAATGTGTTTTCCCAAGACAGAGCATGTGATAAATGTTATAATTTTGCAGGAAAGCAACAACTTCTATCCCTGCCCATGAAACCTATAATTTCAAATGGAACTTTTAAACAATGGGGCCTAGATTTTATTGGAGAAATCCACCAACCCTCTTCTGGGCATCATAAATGGATTCTCACAGCCACATATTTTTTTACGAAATTGATTGAGGTTGTCCCTACAAGGAATGCAACAGATAAGGTTATAATAACTTTCTTAGAAGGAAATATTTTCTCAAGGTTTGGATGTCCCATAAAATTGGTCACAGACAATGCTCAGGCATTCAAGTCTGCTTCCATGGTTTAATTTTGTGGAAAATACAATATTAAGTTGTCACACTACACCCCATATTACCCTCAAGGTAATGGATTAGCAGAGTCTTCAAAAACAAGTTTTGTCACAATCATTAAGAATATTTTGACAAAAAACAAAAGATAATGGGACTAAAAGTTGAATTTTTTTTTATGGGTTGACAAGATCAGTGCTAAGAAATCAATTGGAACCTCTCATTTTCAACTAGTCTATGGGAAAGATGCCATATTTCCAACCCAACTTGGTTTGCCTGTACTAAAATTCCTGCAATAAGAGTTGGAAGAGACGAATGATATTCAAAGGAGAATCTTTCAAATCATTTAAGTTCAGCAAAAAAGAGAAAAGTTGAATGATAAATATGAATCTTATCAAAGTGATATCAAGGCAACATTTGATAAAAAGACCAAAAAATATAGTTTTAAAACAGGAGATATTGGTCTGAGGTGGGATGCCAGAAGGAAGGACAAATCTAAACATGGTAAGTTCAGCAATTTATGGTTTGGACCTTTTAAAATATCCAAAGTGTTGAACAACAATACTTTCCTCTTGCATAATTTGGATGATACTAAAATCATTGGTGGCCCAGTAAATGGGAGATTTTTGAAAGATTATTTATGTTATTAGCCAGAATGTTTCAGTAGGTTTTTTATTTTTGTTAGCAGCCCAATGGAGACACTAGTCTACAGTTAGTTCTTTATTTTTATATTTCAGTATGCAGGATTGATCTAAAATAAAGCAGGGATCAGAACAATTGGAAACAGAAAATGATGGATATTCAAAACTGATAAAGTGAGAAAGGAATGCATTGGTTTGCATGGTTCTTAATGTTTTATCACAAAACATTACCCCCAGAAGAAGCCAGTTTTATTCCTTAGACATACTATAACCTATTACCCCTTATTTTTATCCTATGTTATTAATAAATTCATTCATATATTCTCAATTCTAAAAAATCATGTTTCACCTTACATTTGTTTGTATCAAGTTCCATATACGCTTTTCTTTTATAATTTTTGGGTGTTTTTTTCTTTACTTTAGTTTATTTTCATATGCTTTTAGTGAGATAGATTTGAGTATTTACATGGTTTGAGTATGTACCATAAGAAATTCTAGTCAAATTTTAATTTTTTCTTAAGCTTAAAGAGAGACAGAGTCGCTACAAGAATGTTCCCATTCTTGTAGTGCCTGAACCCATCATTTTTTAACGTGTCTTGGTCCCGAAAATCACGTTAAGTGTCATAAGAGAATGTAAAGGATCATGCAAAGAATCATGCAGCAGTGGTGCCTATTGTCAAAATGAAGTTGGGTTTCGAGTCACGGTCTAAAGAACTTAAAGTTATGATTTAGTTTTGAAGATTAATTTTCATAACTAGATTGGGAGCCTAACAACATTTTGCAGTCAAAGGAACCTTTCCATATCAGTTTCCTGTGCAGGAATTTCTAAAGATAAATCAAATTGAAACTCTATCATTTAGACAAAAATCACATTCAGTGTGATGGCTCCCAAGAAAAGTGGTTAGGTTATCTTTTTGGAACTGATAGGGGGAGAATTGTTGGAATCATATCCTGAGATTATGCAAAAAATCATCAATGTAGATTGGTATGACTTATGTTGTAATTTCCAGGGTTACCATGAGTAGGTTTCGATGATGTTCACCCAAAAATTTGATGGTTTTAGAACTCAGGTGGGAAAACTATTACTATATGTTACAGAGCACTCGATTGGGGTAGCATGTAACTTGCCTATGTAGGGTGAGAGATGTCAGAAGAAAGGTGAGTTATCTGCAGACCTATAAAAGCAATTTTTCGTACCAGAACACCATGATCATGACTGGAGTCAAGGGATCCCGATTAAATGGTTAAAGGAAGTATGGGAGGATGGTTTGACAATGGTCCAGAGGTATATGAAAAGTGAGGGAATCTTTTCTTATTCTTATCGTTATCATATGAGAATTTGTATGCATCTAAATGGAGACACAAAGATGAGTCTACATTTTTACCTCTTAAAAAGTTTGACCAAAATGGATAAGAGCGTGCAAAGTCATCCTCAAACTGACCATAAGAGTTTATTTCATCAAGTTTTGATCAAAATGTTGGTTCTGTATGCATTAAGAGAGGTTAAAGTGACCTAGAGGCATTTATTGATCTATTTAGGGTTGGATGAACAATATACAAAACAAAAGAAACCTAAAGCTTCAAAAGGGAAAGGAACTACTTCAAAAATATCTAAAAAATTGAAGGAAGTCTCCCCTATGGCTAGAGGAACTAGATCAAGTAAAAGGAAACTTGAATTTAAAAGTAAAACAAGTTGGAGCATGAATCCTCTACCTCTAAATAGGAATTTATAGGTTTTGATAGGGTATATACAAGGAGAATGACTAAGCAGAATATCGAGTAGTTGCAAAAAGTTAAATCTGATCTTGATGCAGAAACCGATGATACACTTGTTGAAAAAACCCCAGAAGCAAAACAAATTAAAAGAGGTAAAGGAAATCAACCTCTAATTTATCCCATCAAACCCAAGACCATACCAACAAACAATTTAAGGTTGAATTAGAAAGTTATTTTTAAATCCTCACTTAAGAAAGATAATTTAATTATCTTAGATGAGGATGTAATAGATGAGGTTCCAAAGAAGACTGGAAAGGTGAAGAAACAAATATCAGAAACTGACCTAGTAACTTCTCATTCATAGGATAAAATGGAGCGAAACCCTACCTATGTTCCAGAAATGCATGAGTTGTCGGAGGTATATACACAGGAAATACAATTTTTTTCTAAATCTGTAGAGAAGGAAATCATTAAAGATTCACCCTCAAATGAACACAAATATAGAATGAGGTCCAGGAAGCCCAAAATTTACATTGATCTCAACACACCTGCACCTGAGGAAGACTATGGTGGATGAAGAGTGGAAATAGGGGATGCACCAACAAAGAAAAAGATTAAAAAATTGCAAGCAATAATCAAGGAATTAAAGCATGAAAAGCAAGCACTTGATTTGCAGAAATACAACCTGCAAGACAAGGTTAAAAAACTTAAAGCAAAGAAAAAAGAGAAATGTAAATTCTACAACAAGGTCAGGAAGATGAATATCAAGCTTTATTGGGGAAATGTAGTACTCAATACCAAGTTGAAGAAAGAAAATTCCAAAGTCATATGTAGATTCGAAGACCAAGTTCTCAGCACATCTACTTGAAGTAGCTGCAACAAGCCTCTATTTTATAGAATATAAATATTTTTGAGATCATGATTTAGTATTAGAAATCGATTTATTTTCTTAAATAATATATTCTTTTAATTGTAATGCAATCGATGTAATGGAATATGATTCCTATATGTTAGCAAAGATTCAGGACTAAATCAGAACTATATCTAGATTTTAGGATCTATTGAAACCAACTCTAGGCATAAATAGCAAATTTGTTGACAGAGTTAGGGGTTCGAGTTTAGTGGTGTTGAAGGAGATATTGTCTCTAATCTTAAATTTTGGAACCTACTTCATAATACACTCAAATGGAAAAGGTTATATGATGGTTAGACTACCTCATCTTGTCTTATATTCTTTCTTATCTTACTTGAATTCATATATGTCTTTGCAAAGAATTTGATGTACCATGTTAGTGTTTGAAAACCAGTAAAGAATTTTCTAATTACTTATTTTCTACAAGAATTGTATTCAAGTACTTTATTCTTGTTTCTAAATGATATTTGGGATCAAGAATTTTCTTTGTGAGTGAACAAATTGTGAATTTGCAGTTTCTTTTCCTTTATTGTTATATTTCTTTATCTAGCATATCAGATTGAAAACCATTGACTAAGTGTGTGTGGTGGAAACTTTATTTTGTAACCAAACACTCTTATTGTCCCTTTCATTTCCTACTTGACCTATAAACCAATCCAAAACCTAAAAAATACCTACAAATATAAACCATTGCAATAACTGAGGTGCCCAAGCTTTCCCTTAGCATCCAAGGACAACTTTAGAGACTAACATCTTTTTTCCTCGGTGACAGGGATGAAGAAAAGAAGATATCTATCCCTGGGAAGAATGAAATTGAGAAATACTAGCTCTTGATGGTGAACAAGATTTGGACACAGAAGTAGATTGCATATTTTTCACCTAGAAAATCCATTGCAGAAGTTCAACCTCCTAAAAGAGAAGTGAATGGATCAAAGTCTAATCCTACCAAAGCCTCAATATCAGCTTTATCTTGAAGAAATAAATTGACCAGAGCCAACCCAGATCCTAATCCAATTCCAGCAATATCAAATCCTGAAAAATTATTAAGAAAATCCAGAGATACTCCATGCCAGTCTTCATATTCTAAAGGTAAATATCCTTCATTCGAAGAAACAATTTCTGCTTCCCAAAAACTTATTGTTGTTCCTAAAGAAGAGTTAGTGCCTGTGATTGAAGAAAAACATGTTATGCAGCCTATAGAAGTAGTTATGCCTGCAACAGTTTCCTTTAATGATTTGACAATGGAACAGTGGAGATTATTTTATGAATTGATCAAAGCAGAAGAGGAAGATACGCTCTTCATATGTGAATCCTTAAAAAAAATCATGCACATACCAAAGACGATATTTATCAGATTCTATCCTCATCCTTATCTCATATTTTCACTTCTAAGAGAGTTAAACCTGAGATTCAAGTTTTCAATCATATTCTGGCCATTGAAGGATTCTTAGAGTCCCAAATGACCCATTCTTAGCCTTCATCACCTTTTAAGTTTCATATTCCACCTTCACCTCATACTTCAAATCCATCCTCTCCTCCTAAATCTCCTACTCTAGTTATTCACACCATGGTTGTCAATAGAATGTATTATATCATAGCTACTAGGTATGCACCCTTGGTGTTTCCCCAAGTTTTATATGATTTCCCAGCTAAAGACTATATAAAATATCTTCCTAGGTTTAATGGATAAGGAGTGGTCACAGTTGAAGAAAATTTAGCATATTTTTATAGCTTTGTAGACAATTTCGATGTTGAACACATAGATGTTTGGATGAGATTATTTGTATAGAGTTTGGATGGGGAGGTAAGAAAGTGGGTCAGAGGTCTCCCTGCCAATTCTAATATTGATATTGATGCATTAGATGACACTTTTATAAAATAGTTGGGAGACAAAAAGGACAATGTGTACTATATTACTGAATTTGGGGTCTTGAAAAGAAAGAATGGTGAGTCTGTTTTAGATTTTACCAAAAGATTTAAAAAAATGTATAGTAAAATCCCTGATGAAATCAAACCTACAGAGACTTCTACAAAAATTATCTTTGATAATTCCTTTGATGCATAATTTTCTCTTTTTTTAAAAGAAAGAAGATCTACTATATTGATTTAGATGTAGGAGGCAGCCATTGAAGTCGAATCAAATATTTTGGCAGCAGAAAGGTTAAATACAAGATCAAATAGAGATAAAAAGAAGCAGAAAGAAGATGTTCAATTTTCCTCTCATACAGCAACATCTGACCCAAAGATTTATGAGATAGATAAGAGGCTAAAAAATCTGACATCGGAGCTTTCCAGACTAAAACTAGAGACTAAGCATCCAAACGCATGTGTTCAAGAAGGGGTGAACAGTTTAGAAGACCACAAAATGTTCCTTAGGTTATGTAGAGGGAGAGAAAGAATCAAGATGATCAAAGTATCTTACCACAATTTCAAAATAATGCAGTTGAAGAGACAGAGGAAAGTGATGATATAGATGAATGTTCTACAATACTTTTAACTAATACTAAGCTTCCTTCTATCCATTTGACTCAACATGAGTATGAAGATTCTTTGATATATAATCAGTTTGATGATGGTGAAGAAGAGGAAATTTTTCAGACTGAACCTCAAAAGAAATATGATCTAAGGCCTAGATCAAGCGGACCAAAAGAAAATATACCAGTTCATAATAAAAGGTCTAATTTCTCAGCCAAGAAGGGTCCAAAAAAACATACAGAGAAAAAATCATATCAACCTCGGCATCCCATCAAGGTTGTTTCCCTAGAGGTAAAGGAAACAGAAAAACAACTTGTTCCTTTTAATTTGGAAAATGAAAATAATAAGATAAAAATTATTGTACCTTTGGTGGAGTTGATGAAAAATGAGTCTTTTAAGAAATCAATCTTGAAACTATTGCAGCCTCCTGCTTCTATCATTTCTTCATATACAATAAACTTGGAAGACGAAAATCCTTCCATCACTGTAGGACCTCATATCGAAGAGAGATCTGATGTCTCACCTCCATTTTACATATCCTTGAACATTCATGAGAAGATTCTACACAACTTCCTTATGGATTCTGGAGCCTCACACAATGTTATTCCTAAGGTGGTCATGGATGAATTAGGTCTTGAAATTACAAAACCCTACCAAGACCTCTATTCTTTTGATTCTAAAAAATTTAAATTTCTAGGGTTTATCAAAGATCTGGTTGTTACATTGACCCATATTCTTATGAAAAGTGTTGTTATGGATGTGGTAGTGGCTGATATACCACATAAATTTGGCATGTTTCTATCCATATATTGGGCTAAGAAGGTAGGAGGATCCTTACAAATGGACATAACATATGCTACTATACCTATATTTGGACAAGAACACTAAAGGTTGTACATGGAAGTCAGAATAGCCTATCTTGTAAGTGATCGTGAAAATCCAAGAAATCACCCCATATATGCAGTTGAAGATGAAATTGGATTATCCATATTTCATATCAATGATGATTCTTTTGAACCATTAGCAGTCAAATCCATGGATAACCAAGTAAAGGATATGGAACATGTAGTGTGGAAGATGTTCTTTGATGGTTCTTGTTCAAGAGAAGGATCCAGTGCTGGGGTTATATTCATTTCCCCTGCCAAGGAAGTCATACCTCTGTCATATAAATTAGAATTTGACACCACCAACAATATTGAAGAATATTAGGACTTATTGTTGGTATTAAGAGCTACAAAGGATATGTGAATTGATAAAATTGTTGTTTTTGGAGATTCAGAATTGATTATTCATCAAATCAAAAATATGTATCAGACAAAGCCCCAAAGGTTGAAGCAGTACATAAATGATGTATGGTACCTTGTTGAAAATTTATTTTTATCTTTTTATATAACTTTTGTCTAGAGAAGTCTAAACCAACAAGCAGATTCTTTAGCCTTGGCAGCTAGTAATTTCAAGACTCCTACATTTTCGAAAATGAGATATGAAATTGAAGTAAGGCACATGCCTTCAATCCAAGATAACATCAAATATTGAAATGTTTTCAATGATGGCCAGGAATTGAAGAGGTTTTTAGAAATTGTTGGTGAATGTTTTGCAATCTCTATTGATCAAGAAAATGGGAATGATGATGCAGAAATTAAAATTGATGTCCCTCTTCAGGATAAAATTGCAGGACATAAGATTGTAGAATTGAAGACAAATCACAATACCAAGGGTCTAGTACCACTTGAAATGATCTTTGACAGCAATGATGTCTCCAAGAAATATTCAATTAAATGTCAATAAAAGGATGTTGTTGATTTTAATATTGTGTCTAATACCAATCCAAAGATTATAAAAATCTCTAAAGCATTGTCAAAAGAACAAAGGAGCAAGTATGTAAATATTGTGAAGGAATTTGTTGATTTTTTTGCTTGGTCATATGAAGCCCTTAAGATTTTTGACACAAAAATTATTCAGCATAAGATTCCTCTCGAAGCAGGTTCTAAACCTTTTAGATAGAAAATGAGACAGTTCAACCCTATGTTGCTTCCCATTATTGAAAAAGAGGTGAAGAAATTACTTGATGCAAAGATCATAGTACCTCTCAGATACTCAGAGTGGGTGGCCAATATTGTACCTGTGAGGAAAAATAATGGTGAAATAAGGTTGTGTGTTGATTTTAGAAATCTGAATAGGTGTTTTCCAAAGGAAAATTATCCATTACCCAATATGGATCATATTCTGCAGAATGTAGTGGGTGCTCAAAGAATTTCCATGTTGGATGGATACTCTGGATATAATCAGATATCAGTTTTTGAAGAAGACTTCCTTCATTACTCCTTGGATCACTTTCATGTATGATAATATTCCCTTCGGTTTGATGAAAAGGGCCATGGAGATTGTGTTTGTGGGAGAAAAGGACAAAATCATGGTCATCTATCATGATGATATTACTATTTTCTCGAAATCTGATGAAGAACACTTGCATCACCTCAAACAGACATTTAAAAAGTGTAGCAGGTATGGCATATCTTTAAACCCAAAAAAAATCTCACTTTTCCATGCATGAAGGCAAGCTCCTAGGTCATATTGTGTCTGCAAGAGGAATCAAGATAGATCTTGAGAGGGTGGAGGCCATTCATAAGATTGACATTCAAAGAAACCAAAAGGCTATACATTCCTTCATAGGGAGAATAAATTTTTTAAGGAGGTTCATACCTAATTTTACTGAGATCATCAAGCTCATTACCAATATGTTGAAAAAATACGCAGAAATTAAATGGATACCAGAAGAAAAATATTCCTTTGAAAAGACAAAGCAAGCTCTAATTGAATCTCATGTCCTTATTAGTCCAGATTACTCTAAGGAATTTCTGGTTTTTTAATTTGCATCTGAAAATACCTTTGTTTTTGTTCTGTTGCAAAGGAATGATGAAGATTATGAGCAACATATTTCTTTATTTAGTAGGACTCTTAGAGATGCAGAAATAAAGTACAACATTATGGAAAGGCAATCTAATGCCTTGGTTAAGCCATTGAAATCCTTCAAGTTTTATGTTTTGCACTCTAAAATAATTTCTTGCATTCCAAACAATGTTGTGAAAGAAATTCTTGTTCAACCAGACAGTGAAGGAAAGAGGGGGAAATGGATAAATAAGCTTTTGGAATACAATTTGGTCATAAAACCTACCAAGTTTATCAAGGGACAAGGACTTGCAAAGTTGCTTGCTTACTCAAATTATAAATCTCTTGGACTGCATCCTATTTTTAGTCAATCAGATAAATCAGGATTGTAGGTTGAAGGAGCAAGCCTACCGGTAATAGAAAAATACCTTTCTTCATCTTGGTATAAAGACATTTTTTACTTTTTGTAAAATCTTCAAATTCCTCCTGATTTTGACAAGTCTAAGGTTGGATATTTGAAACTCAAATCTGTGACGTATTGCACAGTTAATCAAGAATTGTTTTGAAGATATCCTAATGGAGTTTTATTAAGATGTGTTGATAAGGAATAAGAAAACCATATTCTAACATATTTTCATAAAGGGTTTGTGGAGGACGCCATCAATGGAAAGCTACTGCTTTCAAAATCCTTAGGGAAGGTTATTAAGTTGGCCTACATTATTTTCTTATGTGTTTTCCCATGTGAGAGCATGTGATCAATCCCAGAAGTTTGCAGGAAAGCAGCAACTTCTATCCCTGCCCCTGAAACCTATAATTGCATATGGAGCTTTTCAACAATGGGCCCTGGATTTTATTGGAGAAATCCACCCACCATCTTCTGGGAAACAGAAATGGATTCTCACAGCCATGGATTATTTTATGAAATGGATTGAGTTTGTCCCTAAAAGGAATGCAAAAGATAAGGTTATAATGACTTTCCTAGAAGGAAATATTTTCTCAAGGTTTGGATGTCCTAGAAAATGGTAAATAGACAATGCTCAGGCATTCAAGTGTGCTTCCATGGTTGAATTTTATGGAAAATACAATATTAAGTTGTCACACTCCACCCCATATTACCCTCAAGGTAATGGATTAACAGAGTCTTCCAAAAGAAATCTTGTCAAAATTATAAAGAATATTTTGACAGAAAACAAAAGTTCATGGGACTCAAAGCTGAAGTTTGCTTTATGGGTTGATAGGATCAGCACTAAGAAATCAATTGGAATTTCTCCTTTTCAACTGATCTATGGGACAAATGCCATATTTCCAACCCAACTTGGTTTTCATGTACTAAAATTCTTGCAAGAAGAGTTGGAAGAGTCGAATGATATTCAAAGGAGAATATTTCAAATTATTGAATTTCAGCTAAAAAAGAGAAAAGTTGAATGAGGAATCTGAAGCTTATCAGAGCAAGATCAAGTCAACATTTGATAAAAATACCAAAAAAGACATTTTCAAAACAACAGATATTGTTTTGAGTTGGGATGATAGAAGGGAGGAATAATCTAAACATGGTAAGTTTGACAATTTATGGTTTCACCCTTTTAAAATAGCCAAAGTGTTGAACAACAATACTTTCCTCTTGCATAATTTGCATGATACTCAAATCATTGGTGGCCCAGTAAATGGGCGATTTTTGAAACACTATTTTTGTTAGAAGCCATAATGTTTTAGTTTGTACATAGTTTTCAGTTTTGATTTGGAGAGTTTAAGTAGATCAAATAAAGACTCCAAGCCCAATGGAGACACTAGTATACAATTTGTTCTTTCTTTTGATATTTAAGTATGCAAGATTGATCTGAAATAAAGCTAGGATTAGAACACTTGGAAGAAGAAAAGGGTGGATACTCAAAATTGATAAAATAAGAAAGGAAGGCATTGGTTTGCATAGTTTTTAATGTTTTATCACAAAACATTACTCCCAGAAGGAGCCAATGTTAGTCCTTAGACATACTATAACCTATTATCCCTAATTGTTAGCCTATGTTATTAATAAATTCATTCATATCTTCTCAATTCCAAAAAAAGCATGTTTCACCATACATATGTTTGTATCAAGTTCCCTATAAACTTGTCTTTTATAATTTTTTCGTTGTTTTTTGCTTTGCTTGAGTTCATTTTCATATGCATTTGGTAATATATATTTGAATATTTACATGGTTTGAGTATGTCCCAACAAAAATTCTAGACAAATTTTAAATTTTTCTTAAGCTTAAAGAGAGACAGAGTCACTACAAGAATGTTTCCATTCTTGTAGCGCCTAAACCCATCATTTTTGAACATGTCTTGGTCCCAAAAATCATGTTAATTGTCACAAGAGAATCCATAGGATCATGCATAGAATCATGCAGCAGTGGTGGCTATCGTCAAAATGATGATTCAATATAGGGCTATCGTTTTATGAACACAAGTATGTACCCATTAATGCATCCACTGAAGATGGGTTTCAAGTCACGATCTAAAGCACTTAAATTTATGATTTAATTTTGAAAATGAATTTGCATAACTAGATTGGGAGCCTAACATCATTTTGCAATCGAAGGAACCTTTCTATATTAGTTTCTTGTGCAGGAATTTATAAAACTCAATCAAATTGAAACCCTAGCATTTTGACAGAAATCGTAGTCATTGTGATGGCTCCCAAGAACAATGGTCAAGTTAGTCGTTTGGAACCAATAGAGGGAGCATTTTTGGAAGCATATCCTAATATTATGAAAAAATTCATTAATGGAGGTTGGTACGACTTCTGTTCTAATTTCCAGGGTTACCATGAGGAGGTTTCGATGTTGTTCACCCAAAAAAATGATGTTTTTAAAACTCAGGTGGGAATAGTATTAATATTTGTTACAGAGCACTCAATTTGGGTAGCATGTCACTTACCTTTGCAAGCTGAGAGATGGTGGAAGAAAGGTTATTTATTTGTAGACCTGTACAAGAAATTTTTGGTACCAGAACACCATGATCTTGAATGGAGTCAAGGGATCCCGAGTAAATGGTTAAAGGAAGAATGGCAGGATGTTTTGACAATGGTCCAAATGTATATAACAGGTGAGGAAAGATTGTCTTATGCTTATCGTTATCGTATGATAATTTTTATGCATCTAAATGGAGACACACATATGAGTCTTCCTTTTTACCTGTTAAAAATTTTGACCAAAATGGCTAAGAGGGTGCAGAGTCATCCTCAAATTTCCCATAAGAGTTTATTTCATCAAGGTTTGATAAAAATATTGGTTTTGTATGCATTAAGAGAGGTTCAAGTGACCTGGAGGTAGTTATTGATCTCTTTAGGGTTGGATGAACAAGATGCAAAACAAGAGAAACCTAAAGCTTCAAAAAGGAAATGAGGTACTTCAAAATGATTTGAAAATTTGAAGGAAGTCTCTCTGTGGATAGACGAACTAGATCAAATAAAAGGAAACTTGACTTTCAATAAGAATAATAAATCAATATGGATCCCGAATCCTCTTCCTCTAAAAATGAATTTACAGGTTTTGACGGGGCATATACAAGGAGAAATACTGAGCAAAATATCGAGCAGTTGCAAGGAGTTAAATATGATCCTGATGCAAAGACTGATGATACACTTGTTGAAAAAAATATACAAGTAAAACAGAGTAAAAGAGGTAAAGGAAAGCACCTTGTAACTTATCCTAGCAGGCCCAAGACTAGACTAACAAACAAGTTAAGGATAAATTAAAAAGCTATTTTTAAACCCTCACTTAAGAAAGTTAATTTAATTATCTTAGATGAGGATGTAACAGATGAGGTTCCAAACAAGACTGGAGAGGGGAAGAAACAATTATCAAAACCTAACCTAGGATCTTCTCATTCAGAGGATAAAATTGAGCCAGATCCTACCTATGTTCCATAAAAGCATGAGTTGTCAAAGGTAGATACAAAGGAAATAAAAAGTTTTTCTAAATATGCAGAGAAGGAAATCATTAAAGATTCACCCTAAAATGAACGTAATTATAGAATGAGTTCCAGGAAGCCCAAAATTTCCATTGATATTAACATACCTACACCTGAGGAAGACTATGGTGGATGCAGAGAAAAAATAATGGATGCACCAACAAAGAAAAAGATTAAAAAAATGCAGGAAGTAATCAAGGAATTAAAGAATGAAAATCAAGAACTTTAGTTGTGGAAATACAACCTGCAAGACAAGGTTAAAAAAATTAAAGCAAAGAACAAAGAGCAACGTGAATTCTCCAACAAGGTCAGGAAGATGAATATCAAGCATTATTGGGGAAATGTAGTACTCAAGACCAAGCTAAAGAAAGAAAATGCCAAAGTCGGATGTAGATTTGAAGACCAAGTTCTCAGCACATCTATGTGAAGGAGTTGCAACAAGCCTCTATTTTACAGAATCTTGATATTTTTGAGAACATGATTTAGTCTTAGAAATCAAGACATTTTCCTAAAGACTATATTCTTTGAATTGTAATGGAAAATAATTCCTATATGTTAGCAAAGAATCAGGACCAAATCAGAACTATGTCTAGACTTTAGGATCTTTTGAAACCAACTCTAAGCATAAATAGCAAATTTGTTGACAGAGTTGGGGGTTCGATTTTAGTGGTGTTGAAGAAGATATTGTCTCTAATTGTAAAGTTTGGAACCTACTTCATAATACACTCAATGGAAAAGGTTATCTGATGGTTAGACTACCTCATCTTGTGTTATATTATTTATTATCTTAATTGAATGCATATATGTCTTGTCAAATCATTTGATCTACCATGTTCGTGTTTGAAAGTCAGTAAAGATTTTGTCGATTTCTTATTTGATACAGAAATTGTATTCAAGTACTTTATTCTTGTTCCTGAATGATATTTAAGATCAAGAATTTTCTTTGTGAGTGAACAAATTGTGAACTTCGAGTTTATTTTCCTTTATTGCTATATTTATTTATGTAGTTCATCATATTGAAAACCATTGACTAAGCATGTGTGGTGGAAACTTGATTTTGTAACCAGAATTTGTTATTGTCCCTTGCATTCCCTACTTGACCTATAAACCAATACAAAACCTAAAAAATACCTAGAAACGTAAACCATTGCAATAATTGGGGTTCCATAGATTTCCCTTAGCATTCAAGGACAACTTTAGGGACTAACATCTTTTGGTGTCATTTACGAGGATGAAGGAATGAAGATATCTATCCCTGGGAAGAACGACATTGAGAAATAATAGCTCTTGATGGTGAACAAGAGTTGGATATAGAAGTAGACGTCATATTTTTCACCTGTCGACTCCAATGCAGAATTTTTGGCTACTAAAAGAGAAGTGAATGGATCAAAGTCTTATCCTACCAAAGCCTCAGTATCATCTTTATCTTCAAGAAAGAAAGTGACCAGAGCCAACCCATATCCTAAGCCAACTCTAGCAATATTAAATCATGAAAAATTATTAATAAAATCCAAATATACTCCAGGCCAATATATTCATCTTCTAAAGGTAAATCTAATTATTTTGAAGAAACAATTTATGCTTCCCAAAAACCCATTGTTGTTCCTAAACAAGATTTAGTGCCTATGATTGAAGAAAAACTTGTTATCCATCCTTCAAAAGTAGTTCTACCTGCAACAGTTTCCTTTAATGATTTGACAGTGGAACAATGGAGAGTATTTTATGAAATGATCAAAGCATAAGAGGAAGATACGCTCTTCACATCTGAATCCCTAAACAACTTTCCTGCACATACCGAAGAAGAGATTGATCAGATATTATCTTCATCCTTATCTCAGATTTTCACTTCTCATAGAGTTAAACCTGAGATTCAAGTTTTCAATAATATTCTGGCCATTGAAGGATTCTTAGAGTCCCAAAAGACCCATTCTCAACCTTCATCACCTTCTAAGGTTCATACTCCACCTTCACCTCATACTTCACCTCATACTTCACATCCATAATCTCCTCCTAAATCTCCTACTCTAGTTGTTCACACCATGGTTGTCAATATAGTGGATGTTACCATAGATGCTAGTTATGCACCCCTAGTGTTTCCCCAAGTTTTATATGATTTCCCAAATAGAGACTATATGAAATATATGCCTAGGTTTAACAAGGTTTAACAAAGAAGGAGAGGTCACAGTTGAAGAACATTTGGCATCTTTTTTATATCTTTGTAGAAAATTTCAATATTGAACACGCAGATGTTTTTGGATCATGTTGTCATTGATGCCAATGGTTTGTCATTGATGCCAATGGTTTGATTACTTGGGAGATTGTTGGATCATATGTCATTGATGTAAATGGTTTGGTTTGATTGATGTCATTGGTTGATGCCAAGTAATTGATTGATATGATTCCCTTGATGAGAATGGTTGGAGGACCCATGTCCAAGTGCAAACCAATCGATGCAAAGGTAAACAAATGGATGAACTCCAAAGTGGTCCCCTTATGGTGAAAGCCCTCACGGGAAGACGCTTTGTGGATTGAGTTATCCTAGAAGATTGGTTGGAGGACCCATGCTCTCATTATTGTCTTATCATGATTGATAAGGTGTAAAAATGGATGAACTC